>PVIJ01005136.1:16252-107826 GCA_004024925.1 Scalopus aquaticus
GAGTTCGACACCCGGCCGGGGAGAATCCCACATGGCGCAGCAGACCTCTCCTGCCTCGCCCACTGCTCCCCTCAGCAGTGTATTTCTGATCTGCCTGTTCTGCTCCCCACTCTATCTCTGGTGAATCCTCTCGCCGCCCCATGCCTCTGGCTTGTACCCCAGCTTGCATGTATAAATAAATAAATCTTTAAAAAAAAAACATGAATTGGCCTTATCCTTGCCCAGCCTACAGCTTTAATGGTTTTCCATTGTGATATGGGTGAAATTTAAGTTCCTCTATATGGCTTATAAGGCTCTTCCTGTAGCCTCTGATCACTCACCCACTTCTCTACAAACTATTATCTTACAATGACAAATAAGTCATCTTTCATAGTCCCTAATACCTGTATGTACTGGTTCCTGGCTGGAATATTCTTTATCCTACCACTAACTTTTGTATGGCTCATGCATCCTTTCAGATTCAGTAGCCATGACCCTTTCTCCAAAGAAGTCTTAATTCCTCCCAATCCTCTTCCACCCTGCCCAAGTTAAATGACTCCTCATCAGCACTCCAAGGGTCCAGTGCTTACCGATGCCCGTATATTTTCCCACTTACAGGCCTGTCTTCTCCACTAGGGCTGTAAACTTTTTGCGGGCAAATACTTTCTTAGTGCAAATTCCTCAGTGCTTAGCCTGGGACATACTGCCAGTGTTCGATAAACACATACTCAATGATTAAGCTGAAATACATAAACAAAAGATTTCTCCTTAGAACCTACAGAGAAAGTAGCACAACTCTGCTTTGTTCTATACTTCATATTAAAGAAACCATTTGCCAAATCAAAAATCAAATCAGCTTATCAATACTGGGCTAACAAAGCAGTTCCAAATTTATGAGCCAAACACCTCAGGTTCACAATCACTGTCTTTAAGCTATTTACATATTTCAAAAAGTCTAAGAAAGTATATGTCAATCCAATATAATGAGGCAAAGACTGGCTATTGCATCATTCCTCTTCTTCTGCTTAAAATTTATCAATTTAGGATTAAAATTTATCAATTAAAGTCTGACTGAGTTTATTATCATATGCTAAATTCATGATTAGCATATAATAATGTTTTATTTATTAAATTGTGGATTCAAATTAATGGTTTCATAATAACTGCTGACCAAAACTCTAATAAAGTGAATTAAATATTTTTCAAGTTTTGATAAAATATGACTACAGAAAATAAACAAAAGTATAGCTGTAAATATAACTACCCAAACCAATGTCCATCAAGGACTAATCTCAGACTTGCAAAAAAACACTATAAAGAATTTCCTTTTTCTTCTTTTATCAACTCTGCTAACATAACAACACTCTTTAGATCTGATCAAGTATTAACATGAATTGTGAACATGACTCCTAGGAAACTCAGATGGTGGCTAAGATCAAAAATAAAAATTTAACTACGCATAATACATTGTGATTACCTAAAATGATATCAGAAATTAGTAAAAAGAATGAAAACGAAAAATTGAAACAATACAAAACCCATGTATTTTAACTCTCAAATTGCTTTCATTAGAAATGTTCATTGTACCTGTATTCAAAATGTCAAGTAAGTTGATATATTTCCCTGGACAGAAACTATTCGATGCTATTATCCTACACACTGTATCATGAGGTTTAGAAAGGATTTTTGTGCTGTTGTTATCTCAGTCATTACCATAATTCTTTGGAAAAGAACTCAGAGGTTATAGGATTTGCACATGATCATAGAGCTTTTTCTAAGTGAAGAGTCACACTACAAGTTTCAGGGTCTTTCCACAAACCCAGAACCACGAATAATCTGAACTATTTTTAAAGCAAATGTTCGAATCAAGACATTAATACTAGTTACTTGCTTGAATTCTTCAACTGCATAAATTAGTCAAAATTAACATAGAAAGGGAAGTCACCTAACAGTTATGAGAAAAGTTACTATGGGGCTTCCCTGGTGGCGCAAGGGGTTAAGTCTCAGCATTATGAAGCTGTCCACAGCCATGGCGAGTTCAATCCCAGGACTGGGAGCTTCCCACGTGGCACAGAAGACCTCTCCAACTTCACCCACTGCTCCCCTCAGCAGAGTATTTCAGTCAATCCACCTGTTCCTCTCCCAACTCTGTCTCTGATGAATCCTCTCACCACCACCACCACCTCTGGCCTATATCCCAGCTCTTGTATGCACAAATAAATAAATCTTTTTTTAAGTTAATATGTATCCAATTAATGAAAGTTTTATGGCAGCTTTAAAAGTAAAATATGTCACATCAAGAAATCTTATATCTGGTATGGAAAAAGAAAACAAAATTGCATGCAGTTGTAGAAGAAAATATGCATGTATTACTACTACATTAGGGTCAGAGAAACGTAAGGGTCTTTTTTCCTTTTCCAATGTGTTAATAACACATTTTTTAACTTTAAAAAGAGCTACATAGTATATGAGTTCAATTTCCTGTCAGCATTTCACCTCTGAAGTACTTCTTCAGAGGTATGGGTATCCCAAATGATTGGGATAAAAACAATGGCCGCACTCAATGAAAGGAATACAGAAAATTTCTAAAGTACCTTCAAAACTCTGAAATTCTGGACAATCCAGAATTGTGTGTAAAAACTAAAGTAATTCATGCTGTAACTTCCTCTAGATAAATCAGGAGCTTCAAATACACTCACCTCAAATAAATACCAGTTCTTTTTAAAAACTGAAGTAAGGGCCTCCCCTGTGGCGCAGCAGTTAAGCTCTGCGCTGTGGAGCTGTCAGCAGCTGCGACGTGACGCGAGTTCAACACCCGGCCGGGGAGAGTCCCACATGGCGCGGCAGACCTCTCCTGCCTCACCCGCTGCTCCCCTCAGCAGTGTACTTCTGATCTGCCTGTTCTGCTCCCCACTCTGTCTCTGGTGAACCCTCTCGCCGCCCCATGCCTCTGGCCTGTACCCCAGCTTGTATGTATAAATAAAAAATAAATCTTAAAAAAAAAACAACCCTAATCTCAAAAAAAAAAAACTGAAGTAAACAAAATTCCTGAAAAACAATTTTTCTATAAGTAGATTTTCCAAATGACTGCCACAGTAAAAATGTAGACTAATTAAGGAAAATGAATTGTGACCTATTTGCAACAAAAATCACAACTAACTAAAACAAAAAACCTTTTTAAAATTTGGCTTTAAAGTAAAACCTTAACTTTTCTGATAACCATTGAGATTATTAGTCCAGTCATAGCTTTCACATTAAAAATAACCGTATTTTAAAAATAACCTGAGAAGAAATGATGAATAAAGGGAAAAATTCCCATTCTGTCCTTTTAAAAATGCAACTGTTTTATATTTTGCTTTTCCTTCTACATCTCCCAAATACACTTTTTTTTTAAAGATTTTATTTATTTATGCATACAAGCTGGGGTACAGGCCAGAGGCGTGGGGTGGCAAGAGGGTTCACCAGAGACAGGACAGAGTGGGGAGCAGCACAGGTAGATCAAAGGAAATACACTGCTGAGGGGAGCAGCGGCGAGGCAGGAGAGGTCTGCAGAACCATGTGGGAATCTCCCTGGCTGGACGTTGAGCTTGCGTCGCTGCTGCCAACAGCTCCACAGCGCAGCACTTAACCGCTGCGCCACCAGAGAGGCCCTCCCAAATACACTTTTTTAAAAATCCTTTAGCGCTACAAAAACCTACAAGGAGCTCACACAACTCAAAATAAACAAAGTCAACAATCCAGTCAAAAAATGGGCAGAAGAGCTAAAAAGATACTTCTCCAAAGAAGAAAAGCAAATGGCCAACAGGTATATGAAAAAATGTTCAACATCACTTATAATCAGGGAAATGCAAATCAAAACCACAATGAGATACCACCTCAAGCCAGTGAGAATGGCGCACATTAAAAAAACAGGCAACAACAAATGCTGGCGAGGATGTGGAGAAAAAGGAACTGTCCTACACTGCTGATCCGAATGCAAACTGGTCCAGCCACTATGGAAAGCTGTATGGAGAGTCCTCAAACTGCTAAAAATGGAGCTTCCATACGACCTGGCAATACCACTTTTGGGAATCTACCCAAAGGACACAAAAACATTAATCCAAAAGGATACATATAAGCACCCCCATGTTTATCGCAGCACTGTTCACAATAGTTAAGACATGGAAACAACCCAAATGACCAAAAATAGATGACTGGATCAAGAAGATGTGGTACATATACACAATGGAATACTATTCAGCAATCAAAAAAGATAAACACATGCAATTCGCAGCAACATGGATGGAGTTAGAAGGGATCATGCTCAGCAAAATAAGCCAAAAGAAAAAGAAAAATATCGAATGGTTTCACTTATAACAGGAATATAGGGGAACCAAATAAAAGACATTCAGCAAGAGAGGGGGAGGATAAGGGCTCAAAATGGGGGAGAAAAGAGCATAAGGGACTATGGTGACAGTTCACAGGTGAACTGGTGGTGGGAAACCTATGGGGAATACACAATAATGCAAAAGACATAAACAATAATATCAATAATTTTTTTTTTAAATCCTTTAGTTCTAAAGGTTTTTCTCTCTGTCTCCTAACTAGATCCTCAACTGCTTTATAACTCACATTAAGTAGTTCAGAGGACCTCACTCACTTTACCATTTTGGCTACCCTTTCTAATAAGGGGAATAAAATAAACTACTTGGACAATTACTCCCCAAGTACAATTTTTTTTTTTAATACATACAAGCTGGGGTACAGGCCAGAGGCGTGGGGCGGCGAGAGGGTTCACCAGAGACACAGTGGGGAGCAGAACAGGCAGATCAGAGGTACACTGCTGAGGGGAGCAGCGGGCGAGGCAGGAGAGGTCTGCCGCACCATATGGGATTCTCCCCGGCCGGGCGTCAAACTCGCGTCCCCGCTGCCGACAGCTCCACAGCACAGCGCTCAACTGCTGCGCCACCGGGGAGGCCCTCCCCAAGTACAATTTTCTTCTTCAGTGGTTCCTCTTGAAAAATCTTCTTGAAAGGAAACTAACCAATCTGATTCACTTCGGAATATACTAGTTTTTTCCCAAAGTGGTAATTAGCAAGCTGATAGTTAAAAACTGGTGACATTTCTCGAGCAAAAAGTAAGAACCATAACATTATCATGCTTTTGAATTCACTTTTTAGTATGTAGCCTAAGACTCAAAAGAATAAAATAAGCTATTTCCTAGACTCAAAATTTCAGTGTAAGAATTCAAATAGTCAACTTTCCTTCTAATGAGGGGCCTCCCTGGTGACACAGGGGTTAAAGACTCGCGCCATCAAGCTGTAGCAGTGACTGCAGCATGAGTTCAATCCCCTGTCAGGGAGCTGAGCCACATGGCACAGTAGACCTCTCCTGCCTCGCCCACTGCTCCCCTCAGCAGTGGATTTCTGATCTGCCTGTTCCGCTTCCCACTCTGTCTCTGGTGAACCCTCTCGCCGCCCCACGCCTCTGGCCTGTACCCCAGCTTGCATGTATAAATAAATAAATCTTTAAAAAAAAAAAAAGTTAACACTGCCTAATAGGAATTTGCCTTAAGAACAGATGTAGGCAAAATCTCTTTTGAATAGTTCACCTGTTTAGGCATTACCCAAAAGATAGAAATCAAATTCATGTATTCAAAGGTGATGTTTTACAAATAGCACCCCTCACTCAATCTCACACTTAATGGGTTAAAATTTAAAAAAAAAAACAAAACTTTAAATTCTGTGATGCCATTCCTACTCTCCTAATCCTGCCCATTCCTTATTTCAATTTTCACACTTGAACCAAATCTTAAAAAAACTGCTCTCAGCAGCTCTCATTCCAATTGCCTGCCCGTGTCTATGCAGGTGTCTTTTTTCACAAACCTTTCCTTTTCAGGGACAGCTCTTTCTGCCCACTTGTGTCTGCACAAGGGTCCTTTATTTTCCTTTCCCTTTTTTATAATAAACCTGCCCTTTTGAATATTAAAAAAATACACACACTTTTTATCATGTCTGTTCCCCCCAATTTTTTTAATGGAAATTGATTTTTGAAAAGGTAGGAAGAAAATTCAATGAGGAATGAATAGTCTTCTTAATAAATGGTGCTGTGACTGGCTATCAACACGTAAAATAATGAAGCAGGGTCCCTGCTTCACATCATACACAAAAATTAATTCAAAATGGATTCAAGAATTAAACGTAAGAGCTAGAATTTGAGAACTCTTGAGAAAAAAAAATCAAAGGAGTAAATCTTCATGATCTTGGGTTAAGCAAAGTCTTCTCAGACACAATACAAAAAAAGCACATGTACTCAAAAAAAAAGGACAAATTGGGCTTCATCAAAATTAAAACCTTTTATGCTTTGAAGCACTCTATCAAGAAAGTTAAAAGACAAAAATGAATGAAAGAAAAGACTTATAAGTGTTATCCATGGGACCTGATCTAGAAAATATATAGAACTCCTACACTCAATAAAATGATCAAGGGCCTCCCTGATGGCGCAACAGGTTAAGTCTCAGCACTATGAAGCTATCAGCAGCCACCGCAGCACCAGTTCGATCCCCGGCTAGGGAGCTTCCCACATGGTGCATCAGACCTCTCCTGCCTTGCCCACTGCTCCCCTCAGCAGTGTACTTTAGTAGATCCACCTGTTCTGCTCCCCACTCTGTCACTGGTGAATCCTCTCATCACCCCACACGTCTGGCCTACACCCCAATTCTTGCATGCATACATAAATAAATCTTTTTTAAAAAAAAGATAATAATTTAAAAAAAAAATGGGCAAAGTTTGAAAAGACATTTCTCCAAAGACAAATGACCAGGGGCCTCCCTGGTGGCACAGGGATTTTTTTTTATATTTATTTATTTATGCATATAAGCTGGGGTGTAGGCCAGAGATGTGGGGTGGTGAGAGGACCCACCAGAGACAGAGTGAGGAGCAGAACAGGTGGATCGACTGAAGTACACTGCTGAGGGGAGCAGCGGGTGAGACAGGAGCAGGAGAGGTCTGCTGCGCCATGCGGGAATCTCCCTGGCCAGGGACTGAACTCCTGCTGCAGTGGCTCTGGATAGCTTCATAGTGCTGTGCTTAACCCGGCGCAGGGATTAAGTCTCAGTGCTATCAAGCTATTGCCAGCCACTGAGTTCAATCCCAACCAAAGAGCTGACGCACATGGCGCAGCAGACCTCTCCTGTCTCGCCCACTGCTCCCCTCAACAGTGTATTTCAGTAGATTCATCTGTTCTGCTCCCCATTATATCTCTGGTGAACCCTCTCACCCCCACCTCTGGCCTACAAACCGGCTCTTCTATGCATAAATAAATAAATCTTTAAAAAAAAAGAATAGTACACAAAAAAGTAGTTTTTGCTGTCAGAGAGTTAACACTTTGTGTGCCGGTGCCCTTTAAATTTACCAGCCCTTGGGGCCGGCCATTTTCTGTGCCACCACATGAATGGTATAAGCATTCAATAAAAACACACACAACTCCTGAACTACTGGATATTTAAAAAGCTGTAATATCTCTCATAAAACACCTTACACTTGCACCGAAACAATGTGTAAAGCTTCTAGACTGAGTACGATCAAAGAAATAGCTCCTAACAGTTCCAAATAAATCCACCGTGGCGTGAAAAACCACGTATGATGAACACGTATTAATACGTGAGCGGCCACCTGATACTGGTGACAAAAACACGTACTAATACGTGAGCAGACCACAAAGTGTTAAGTAACAAGCAAGATACAAAACTGCATATGTAACATGACCTAATGGTGTTTTGTTTTGTTTTTAATAAAAAAAGGCCAGAACTTAAGTCCATTAAAATTAAAGTTGAGAGAAAAAAGGCCAGGAAAGAAATACACAAACTAACAGTACCTATCTTTATTTACTAAGATTACAGGTGATTTTTTTGCTTTTCTGTATTTTTTAATTTTCCTGATTTGTTAACTCTTATAATCATAAAACAAGTTTTTATTAGTATCACTGATGTGGATTTTCTCTTTGGTCTTTATACCCTAATCCTTAGTCTCTGTACTTTAAATGCAACTCAACCAGTTTAGATGGCTTTATAAATTGGGTAAATGCTAGTCCCTCCTAACAGAAATTATGGAACTATTTTCAATACAATTACACATAACTGCAAAACAATTTCAGGACAGCCTTAATACCAAAAGTGAGTTTAGCTCTAACTTATCTGATTGCCGGACTCTAATAATCAACACTTCAACAAATATTTACAGACTTCTTACTATCTGCCAAGCACTGTTCTAAGAACTGGCAATTTAACAAAACAGACAAAACTCTGCCTCTATGGCGCTTATGTTCTGACAAAATTTAATGCTTCATACATATAAAAAAGCATGTTTCAAAGAAGTACAGAAGAACTACTAGTTAATAAAGGTCATAAAAACTGACAAATTTCAAATGCACTTAAAATAGCTTAAACTATCTCAAATTTCAGCTGAGCTACAGGAGAGTAAAAAAACTCCTTCTAACTGGCAGCAAGCCAAAGAACTAGGAGCCATCTGAGAATTCAGAAGTAGCCTGGGATTATGCAATTATTTCATCGACGTAAATCTCAGTTGCAGTTTACATACTGCTTGAAATCATATGCCCAGCTAATAAACAGGAAATAGTTTTCTATTTTATTAGTTTAAAGTATTACTCCTGAAGTAAAAATAAACTGTCATCACAGGAGCTGTTTACAGAACTTACTTGCCACCAAAGCTCATAGTGAACAAATGAACCATGTCACCCAGAGCAAGTGAGCATCAACCACAGCAATCTTCTACATGGTCTCGAGCCATCCCACAGCAGACTACCCGATCTGACTGCATAAATCTGACGCATTTACGTCTGTTTGGATTAATCTAAACATTAATAAGTCCAAAACCAGAGGTGTCTTAATGAGTAAATTGCCTTCCTGGGATCCAAGTCAGCATGTTTCTAATAGCAATGTCACCACAGAAACATGTCTCTGACCATCAGACTAAGAAACCATTATTTTACAGGGTGTCTGTAAATCTTTCCCCCAACTTGCAAGAAAACAAACTTCAAACCATAACTTTCAGAATCATGAGCCATTATAACTCAAGAGAGTTGCTCTATAAACAAGTCAAACCCTTTCATTTTAAAGAGAATAGGTGCCCAGAGCAATTATGTGACTTGTCCAAGATGATACAGCTATTAAAATGAAAGAGTTAAACTCAAATCCAGATTTTTCTTACTCCAACTAATCAGGAGCACTTTTCAATACACTGAGTTTACTTGTATTTTAAGACTAGTAAGCACTGTTTCCAAGTCAAAGTCTATTACCAGAAGGGCAGTGAGATATTATGACATGAAATGGGAAGGAGAACAGGAAAGAACCACCACAGAGAGCAGATATGCATCGCCTCATAGCTAATTCTTTAGGTTATAATGCAGAAGATACTTTGAATCGACAGCAATCTCACTTTTTGACAAGCCCGTTCTTTGTGCTTCCTGTAGCTTCTATGAAATCCATTCACTAAAGCTCTATGCAGGAGCAACAGCAATGGAACTGGGAAAAGTAGGTAGCAGGAAGAAATGTCAGGTAGCTCTTGTTTCCTTTATCATTACTGATAAAAGTAAACATAAATTATTACCTAATTATCCTTCTAATTTAACTCAGGTGTCAACTTCCTCTAGGAAGCCCTAATTCCTCCTTCCCCTCAGACCAGGGCTCTTAAGAGTTACTATTAGTTGCCTCATGGTACTGTGGACCAAGACCTGTGAGGGTAAATACCGTATCTTGGCTTTTCAGCCCTAGACATAGCATTGTGTCTGGTATACAGCAGATGCTGAATAAATGAAAAAATGAGAAGACTTGCCACTTATATTCAAGTCCCAATATAAATGGTTAAAATGTAGCAACTCTACTATGATTTAAAACATGTTTTCAAACTTTTAGCAGTACACCTTTTCATAAAAATCTTATCAGAGGGGTCTCCCTGGTGGCGCAGCGGTTGAGTGCTGCGCTGTGGAGCTGTCGGCAGCGGCGACGCGAGTTCGACGCCCAGCCGGGGAGCTTCCCACATGGCGCGGCAGACCTCTCCTGCCTCGCCCGCTGCTCCCCTCAGCAGTGTACTTCTGATCTGCCTGTTCTGCTCCCCACTCTGTTTCTGGTGAACCCTCTCGCCGCTCCACGCCTCTGGCCTGTACCCCAGCTTGTATGCATAAATAAATAAATCTTTTAAAAAAAAAATCTTATCAGAAACTCCACCATGGAAAAGCAACACAGGGCCTCCCTGGTGGCCCAACGGGTAGGCACAGCGCTGTGGAGCAGTAGGTGGCTGCGGCACAAGTTCGATGCCCGGCCAGGGAGATTCCCACATGGTGCAGCCGACCCCTCCTGCCTGGTCCGCTGCTCCCCTCTGCAGTGTATTTCCGTCCATCTGCCTGTTCTGCTCCCAGCTCTGTCTCTGGTGAATCCTCTCACCGCCTTACACCTCTGGCCTGCACCCCAGCTCGTATGCATAAATCAATCTTTAAAAAAAAAAAAAAAAAGCAACCTATCTGTCCTTAGTGGTTTAAATTTTCACTGTCTGAGAGGAAATATCTCACTTTAAGACCTTTAAGCCTAAGACAAGTAGAGAAAATTGTGCAAGAGCTGAGTAACTGAGGCATCTGAGTAATTTTCTTCCTTCTTTCCATGGTGATCACCTCCCCACAAGAACATGCCTCTCACAAAGAAGAGACGCGGAAATACAAGAAGTAGCGCTTGGTGCAGAACCCCAATTCCTATTTCATGGATGTGAAAATGCCCAGGATGCTACAAGATCACCACCATCATCAGCCATGCAGAAACGTGGTACTGTGTGTCGGCTGCTCAACTACAGGACAAAAACTAAGGCTTAAACAATGATGCTCCCTGAATCAAGAAAAAAGGGAAATCATCCCAAAAAACACATTTTGGACACACACACAAAAAGGTTTACTTCCTTTGTCTCTATCCTGTATCAGTCTCCCTCTCTCTTTTTTTTTTTTCCAAAGATTTACTTATGCAAACAAGAGCTGGGTTGTAGGCCAGAGACATGGGGGTCATGAGAGTATTCACCAGAGACAGAGTGGGGAGCAGAACAGGCAGACTGAGTGAAGTACACTGCTGAGGGGAGCAGCAGGCAAGAAAGGAGAGGTCTGCTGCGCCATGTGGGAAGCTCCCTGGCCGGGATCGAACTTGTGCTACAGTGGCTGCGGATAGCTTCATAGTGCTGAGACTTAACAACCCTTGCGCCACCAGGGAGGCCCAGTCTCCCGCTCTCTTTCCTAAAAGAGGATCTGAGCCCTGGTAGCACAGATCCTTCCTTGTTGATGGTGGGGCTTAGGAATAGAGAACACAGACCACCACATGAGCTACAGCATTCCTGCTGCTAGTTGCACTGGTGTCTTACTGCAGGCCTTGACAACTTCTGAACAAGCCGAAAGAGTCACCGAATCAAATGCAGTAGGTCTATTCCCATGTGTGAAAGCGCAATAAAAATAACCAACTTGACCGACTAGCAGTACGTGGTTATAAACTAACTAAAATAAGGTATGTATTGCTGCATTCTAGATTATTCCTTTACTACACACCCCTTTACTACATACAGACATTCACACAGTTATCAAATATAGGCGCATATTCTTCCTCCCATTCCCACATGCAGACCTGGTAAGAAGTAGCAGGGCACAGTAGAAAGGACATTCATGGACTCTGGGGCCAGACATACTATTCTAGCCTTAGAGTTGGAGCACCAACTTACAAGATGGACAACCTTGGTAATGTTACTGAACCTCTCTGCACTTCAGTTTTCTCATCTGTAAAACAGAGGCAGTACCTATCTCACTAGGGTTCTTGCTAGAATTAAATAAATCATGGATGCACAGCTCTAGGACATAGGCACTATATTCAGTTTAGCTTTGGTAAAGAGACAAGAAAGTAGAAAGCAAGCATTATTCACTTTAATCTATGAAATAAATCTGAAAATCAGCACCATAAAGAGAAACACGAAAATTACAAAAAAACAACAACAGGAGAACTTGTTTTTAATGTATGTCATAGCTAAGGCAAAAATAGTTAAGGACCCAGGTCATTTTTGGGTCATCACAGATCGTTTCCAAATTAGGTCCTTTAAAAGACCCAGTGCCCTGATTTTCTTAACCAAACTGGCTGCCCCAAAACAGTCACTAGACTCCCCAGAAATGTCAGCAGCCCTGAGAGAAATTACACCCTGAAGTCTTTCCATATAAACAGAGAGAACACTGTGTATTCTCAACAGACTGCAAAATTGTTCCAGTCTGTTATTGTCTGAGTACCTGAATTTAAACTCCTATCTCTTTAAATATGAATAGCTGAAGGGTGAGCAATTTCCAGCTAAAGGGCTAGGCTTTAAATGGATGTCCAAGAAATCTCTGAAAATGCAAGCAAGATTTTCTATGTTTGGACAGTTTTCTGTAGAGAAACCTATCAGCTTTTATCAAAAAGTCAAAGTTGTTTGTTACCCAGAAAAAGTCAAGAATCACTCTTAAGCTTCTCAACAGAGCCTCTTTGGAACCCAATATTGGAGAACTGGGTGAACACATCTGAAAGTATTCTAAAGTGCTAATGTCATGAACTATTCACAGTGCATTATGTTATTTAAAAAATTCTAAGTATATTTCTCCCTTGCAACTCCCACTTTTCATATCCGGGTTTACTTCTTTCATCTGCCACCATCCCTGCCCATTCTCCACTGTGGAAACTGCCTTATGGGCCTGCTGTGCAAAACTGATGCAGGTTCCAGTTTATATTCAAATCCATCAGGACTAACATTTCCCTTCTTTTCTGATTTGTCACTTAACACTAAGTACAAATGAAACACTGACACACAAGTCTCATTCTAGTATTTTTACACATTTAAAATACTAGCTGAGTTTATTGATTCAATTCAACACAAATGTATCCATACATTTTGAGAAACAGATTTAATCAAGGCATAGGCTTGGTAGTTGAGACTACAGAGGCCGCTGGCTTCCACTCTCCGCCCTTCAAATTGTATCAGCTTATCACAAGATGACCATTTCCATTAAACAAATACGAATTCCCATACTCCCTCAGGGTAAGAAATCAGAGTTGCTCATTTCAATCTATTTTCAAATGATTCCCCATTACCACTGATAACATTTCACCACTGATATGTTCTAATGAAATCTGTGACCTATACTGCATTCACTATACAGACTTCTGGATTTTAGCAACTGTAACCTTTCAGTGTATAAAGCAAAGAGAAGATAACAGAGTTGTGAAATCCATCGAGAGGAAAATAATATCTCGCTTCAGTGACATGAGACAACGTAAATACTTAAAGCTACAAAAACCAAGTATCTTATATTACAGATTTAAAAAATTAGCTCTATCAGCACCTACATCTTAAAGGCATGCCCTTTAACAACTGCCTCTTTCATACAAAAGAAAATTAAGTTGCAGTATTAATAACTACTTTTATGTCGCAACCAACACAGCTTTTCATACGTTCTTCCTTCATGAAATGCAGTCAGAAAAAACACACTTGTAACACTTAAGTCATAATTTTCTGTGTCCAAACAATGCCACAAAATTCAGGGAGCACTGTCATATTCAGCACTGAGGTTCTTACTACTTCGTACATCAGTAACACATAGTATGCACTTCCGTTCTTTTCTATTAAGAAATGCAGGTAATGAATCATTTACTTGGTGACACGGCATAGAAACGCAGCCCTAGGCAAGCACAGGTTATCAAGAGAAGAAAAAAAAAGACCGAAAATTAGAAAGGAATTTAAACTCACAAAGCAACAAGTGAAGGTGTATTTTAAGAGATCCAGCATTGAGCTCGACCTTGAAGTGGAAATCAGCCAACCTTTCCCTCCCCCCCCACCCCCCAACAGTGAAGCAACTAAGGATACAGGTGAAAACCAAGCAGGTTCTCCATGAGCAACACTAAGGTATTCTCATCGGTGAACAAGTCTTAATTAGCAGACTCACGTAGGAGGATAAAAACATGAAATCGGTAGGCACATCGCAACGGAATGGAATTTTTCTTTACTATGCACCACAGTGCCTGGATTGAAAAAAATGTAGGCTAACAACATTCAACGACCAGAGCAAATGACACTTGACAGGAACCAAACCGATGACCTGAAATGACTCTAGAAAGGATACACCTTTCCCTGCTCAAAGTAATCAATACAGACAAGAACCAAACGACAGACCGTGAACCAACCTGTGAAGCTCACAGCAGTTACAGTTTATTCGCTTCAACACCCTCGCCACAAGTCAAACACGTGACACACATACAAAAACACAGCTAACATCTAATCATCACGCAGATTTACCCAAACACCACGGCTGGGGCGGGGGGGGGGGGGGCGTGATGAAATGTCATTCTCAGGCAGGTAATACCTTTCTCTGAATCTCCGTGGGATTCAGGAATTCAACCTTTTACCGTCGCCGGCGACTTTCTGCCTAAAATACCTCGTCACCGAGTCTTCTCCATCCAAGATATCCAAAAATTCTACCGCCGAGCAGGCAAGACAGTCAGTCACCCTGGCCTCTCCTGCGGGGACTACGGCACCGCTGGGCATCGGGCCTACGAAGAGCCAATTAAAGCCCTTTAAAAACATTCGGCGCAACACCAGCCTTCCAAGAAGTCAGACTTTTGGGGGTGATGGGTAATGTCAGTTAACTTCCTCTTCCTTTAAAAAGGTCAGAGACAGGGAAGCGTCCGCTGGCACATTTCCTCCTCCGATCGCGTTCCACCACAGACCACATCACAGCACCCCCAATCGCTCAAGAACAGTAGCCGGAGGGCGCGCTCTCTGTACCTGCCCCCGGAGGCTGAAAACCCAACTTACCTCGGACGCGAGCTGATCAGTTGCCCAAGGAAATGCACCAATAAAGTTTACTATGTATCAATAATTGGAATCAGGGCAGCCCGCCGAGCCCCGCTGCAGGGGGGCAGAGGGGAGCCGAGGCGGAGGAGCGGGGTGCATGGCTCCCTCACATCAGAATAAAGCCTTCCCTGCAGGGCTGGTCCCAGGCACCAGCAAATTCGGCCTAAAAAGGGGGGAGGGGGTGTAACGAAGGGGGGACGGTTCCCCGGCGCTAAAAGGGAAGGGCTGCAGCGGCAAGGCCGAGTGGGGCTAGTTTGCACAGGACTGCGGAGGGTCCCGCGATCCCCGCAGTGCTGCTGCCGGGGACCCCAAAAGCCCGGCGCGGGGCTTGAGGCACAATCCCTGTCCTGGCCGGGCTGTGGCGGGCGGCAGGAGGCTCCCCGGAGGGGCCACAGCACCCCGGTGTGCGGCGGAGAGCCGAAGGACCGCAGGAAGGTGAAAAGGATACTGTTGGGGCGCCTGGCTCTGGAGGGCCCTGATGTTCGGGTGAGGAGGGGCCGCTACCGCCGCCGCCGCTGCTGCCGCCGGGTGAGGAGGCGGAACCGCTGCCGCCGCCGCCGCCGCCGCTCCGGTGCCGGGTCCGGTTCCTGCTGCAGCCGCTGAGCCTGATTTCAGAGCCGGTTTCTGCGGTAAACTCATGGCAAAGCGAAGCCACCAACCCCCCCAGAGCGGGACCGGGCGCGCCGGGGTGCAGGGGCCGGGGGCAGCAGGGGAGCGGGATGGGGGCAGACCCGGGGAGGCGGCGGGAGCTGGGGGCCGGGGGGAGGCTGGCAGGAGGAGGAGGAGGGGGCCGGGGCCGGTCACACACGCCCGCCGCCGCCGCCGCCGCCGCCGCCGCCGCCGGCAGCAGCAGCCGCCCCGCGGGCCAGCACCACCGGCTGCCGGTCTCCGTGACAACGCGACCCCAGGGGGGGGGCCGGACCCGGCGGGGGCAGGAGGCGGAGAGACCGGACCTTTCACGGCAATATCCTCATGGGCCGGCGGCGGGGGGTCTTTATCCCCCTCCCCGGGGGAAGCGGCGCCCTTCTCGGTAGCAGGGCTCAAGCGATGCCGGCGGATTTTCTTCACTCAGCGAGCAGAGCATCCAACATGGCGCTGCGGCCGCCTCCAGCAGTCCGGCAGGACGGCCGCTCGGAAATCTTCGGATCTTTTCGGAGTGACTCGGGAGACCGAGGGTGGGAAGCGCCTTCGGCTCTTTCCGGAGACTGAGCAGTCGGGATACTTCGGACACACTCGGGGGAGTCTTCGGTTGCAGTTCGGGAGCTCTCTGAGGCCGGCTGGCTTCCTCGGGAAAGATCGGCGAGAAAGGCTTCCCAGACCCGCTACGGCTGGGATGCGGGGCGGAGGGAGAGACCAGAGGCGAGGTCTGGGCTGCTAGAGCCCTCCCCTGCCGCCCGGCCTCCAAGAACAATGGTAACGGCCCGGGAGCCTGAGGTCCACAGAGTGCTGCCCGCAGGGGCGGAAGGCGGTGAAGCGAGAAACCTCGATTACGGTGGAAGGAGCCGCTAAACCAGAGTGAAACCCGCGGGGTCGGAACCCGCCGCCTCTATCTATTAGCATAACAAATACCACTTAGACGCTCCTAACTACGCCGTTCGAGACCATTGTGTCGACATTTCGCCCTCTCACGCTCAGGAAGGTAAGTGGAGTAAGTGCCCAGCCCTGTTTCCCCTGGCCACGGGGGCTCGGAGAGGGAAAGTGACTGGCCCAAGGTCTCCCAGCCAGGGACGGGCAGAGCCCAGTCTGGGTCAGAAATCCACCTTCTTCTGAATAGATTTTGCCACCTCCCGTGTTGCCTGGACACCTGATCCTTCCAGACTTGGATAGTCAGCAGCCTTGACTGGGGGTGGATTTTAAGGAGATCTGCCCCAGGACGGGAGCGTCCTCTGACTAACCGCCAGTGTTCAGCTGCTTAATTTCCTACCCCGAGATGACCCTTGTTGGTAACGGCCTTTTCTCCACAGCTGGACCGACTAAGACCACCAGCAGCCCCTCCCTGCGCACCCCAAACCCTGTCCTAAGCACAGAAGCACTAGGGTGAAGGACTCGGAGGGATCACGGAGCCACAGATAATAATGGTTACCAGGCACGCAACACTTCGTATTCACTATCTCCTACTGTCTTGGGAAATCAGTCGTACCCGTTTTACAGATGAAGAAACTGAGGCTCCTGAAGGCTCAATCCCATGGCACAGTTAGAAAACTGAAGCTCAAAACAGGAGAGATTTTTCCCAAGGTCACATGGAGAGTGTGGCTTGCAGAGTCGAAATTTGAGCTGTTCTGACTCCTGCTGCATTGTTTCACAGGCCTTCTTCTTTTCTTTTCTCTTTCTTTGCTTCTCTCTTTTCAGTTTGTTTTTTGTTTTTTAATTCACACACAAAATGAATGCTTAATTCTGGATAATTCCTGGGTGTCCCAATTGCTCCCTCTTAGAAAAAGAAGCATCTACAAGAAGATGCCTCAACCTGCCCCCCACTACACATCACATCTTTCTAGGAGGGCTCCACAGTTCCTAACCCTGAAAAGGAAGCCTTGCCCCTTATTTTCAGACTAGAAGACAAAAATGAAGTCACACCCTAGAATTGTACCCTTTGGATTTCTAACAGTGGTTATTTATGATTGGATTTTTTGCTCTTTTCCAGATATGGCTGACTCCAAGACAAATCCCAAATGGTTCTTCAGTTCCCCATATTCTTCCTTGTTCAGGAAGCTTCCTAATCCCAAGCAAACCTTGTTGGGGAAGTGGAAATTCGTTTTTCTTTTTTGCTAGGGTGATAACAGAATGATAATTGCTTAATTGTTGTTCTTTTCTGAGCTAGTTTCATTTTCTGACTTAATAATTGCTATTAATGTGTGCCTAGTCTTTGCTGAACACTTTATGACCATTATCTCTCTTAAAACAGCAGACCTTGAGCAAAATAATGTAAAAATCCCTGATAAGATTCTGGCCCCAGGCAATCAGTGCAGGGAGGTCTTACAGGGAGCAGGACCAAAAGATAGTGCTCTCTCCCTTCATCCAAAAGCATGGCCCTCACCAAAGCCTCTCCTCTCACGCCTCTCACACCTCTCACGCAGAGCAGCTGATAATATTTGAACACCCACTATGTGCCAGAGTACAGCTCCGACAGACATTTTGCTCAGATTAACTCATTCCCCTCAACAATTCTGCAAGGTAGTATTCTATCCCATTTAAAAGAAAATAACAGAAGCTCAAAGTATGTGAAGAAGCAACTGGTATAAATTTTAAGTGGAAATACTGGTAGTCAACCCCAAGGCACCTGGCTCCACGTCTGATTGCCACAGTTGCTTTCAGCATACCAACTTCCCCACAGTGTCAGAGTTATGGTCGACAAGAAACGCTAATGCTGTGGTCATTACTGCTCAGAGTCCTCCATGGCTCCCCATTGCCTCCAGGATCCAGTCTAAATTCAAGGTTTTTTGAGATCTGGGTTCTCCACTTCAAATCCAGAGCTGCAGTCACCTTGGTCTACTACAAACAAACCTCTTCTCCCCGGAGTGGAGCCTGCTCCTCTTACCCATAACCCCAACATCCTTTCTCCCCTTAGCCAGTTGGGTAATTTCTGCATTGATTTCAAGGCTTAGCTCAGACCTCACATCCTGCAAGCAGGTAGGGCTCCTCTGCTCCTCAGCAGTGCCTGCTTAGCTCTCAGGAATCAAGCTGAGTGATTCTCAGCCCTACCATTTATTAGCTGAGCAATCACTGAACTTCTCCAAGCCTTGATTTTCCCAACTGTAAAGTAGAGACTCTACCTCCCATCACAAAAAAATAATAACAAATATAAAGATTTTTGGGCCTCCCTGGTGGCACAGGGTTAAGTCTCAGCACTATCAAGCTATCTCCAGAATTAGATCCGCTAACCCACATGGCACAGCAGACCTCCTGTCTCTCCTCTGCAGTGTATTTCAGTAGATCCACCTGTTCTGCTCCCCACTCTGTCTCTGGTGAATCCTCTCACCGCCCCCCCACCTCTGGCCTACACCTCAGTTCTCGTATGCATAAATAAATAAATCTTTTTGAAAAAATCACACAGCAAATAATCAGCAGAGTCAGTACTCTCTTCCCTAAGGTCAAGGTGTTCCTTGTGATCTGATGCCATCCTCCTAAGAAGTAGCATGCCATCCCTCCACTATCCCCATCTTTTTTTAAAAAAAAACTTTATGCATAAAGGCTGGGGTGTAGGACAGAGGTGTGGGGTGGTGAGAGGATTCGCCAGAGACAGAGTGGGGAGAACAGGCAGATCGACTGAAGTACACTGCTGAGGGGAGCAGCGGGCGAGGCAGGAGAGGTCTGCTGCACCATGTGGGAATCTCCCTGACCTGGTATCAAACTCGTGCAGCTGTGGCTCTGGATAGCTTCATAGTCCTGCGCTTAACCCGTTGTGCCACCAGGGAAGCCCCACTGTCCACATCTTTTCCGGCTTCCAGCATTGGCCCTTCCTCCCTTGCATAGCCCCTCAAGTCACAACCAATCTTCAGAATTCATTTGACAAGCGTAGACTGAGTGACACCTGTGTTGGCAGGCACTATGCTGCGCCCGTAGTGAGAAATAGGAGCCCTATCTAGTGGGAAGGAAAAGTTGGTAGCTGCCCGCAAAACAAGTATACCCCATAATTACTTACACTAAAAAGTTAAGGTAAAGAAAAAAGTTAGGATCATGTCACTTCTCTGCTCAGAAGCCTCCACTGTCTTCCCTTGTCCATAGGAGTAAAAACCAAATCTACCCAATGGCCTCAAAATCCCGACCTACACGACCGCCCGCTCCCACCCCACCTCACTGAGCTTCTCCACTGGCCTCCTCCAGTGCACTGGGCTTTTGGGTGTTTACAGGCGCGCACACCCTGATGTCAGGGCCTTTGCACTTGTTTCCTCTCCTAGGGATTATCCACACTGCTCATTCCCTAACTTCCTACACCTCTCTGCTAAATGCCACCTTATCAGAGAGCCTTCCCTGACCATCCGGACAAATCGTGACCCACCCCCAGCCCAGCCCAGCCCAGCCCACTCTCCTGTCCTCCATTGCACTTATCACAGCCTGACATTGACATTTTCATGCTCATGAGTTAGGGTCTGTCTCTCCGCAGCAGAATGTTAGACCCGGGAGAGCAGGGAGGTCGCCTGTTTTGTTCGTTGCTATATCTCCAGGTCCTAAAATAGCACTGGACATGTAGCGTGTGCTTGTGATATCGTGACCTGATAAAAAATACACACTTAGTCTTCATCCTGGCTCTTCCCAACACAGAGCTCCTACAACCTTTGGAATTTCCTAAATGAGGCAAAGATAAAGGTGCCTTTTGTTGTGTTAATAAGTGACTTGGAAAGACCCTAGGTCATCCAAGGATGGGGGCCGTTGCCAAGGGAACAAACCCTGTGATGAGAGAGTTGGAACTTTCAATTCCTGACACCTCTCTCTCTCTCTCTCTCTCTCTCTCTCTCTCTCTCTCTCTCTCTCTCCCCTGATCACTCCCCCTGTCTGATGATTTATTTTTTTTTAAAGATTTATTTTTTATTTATACATACAAGTTGGGGTACAGGCCAGAGGCGTGGGCCGGCGAGAGGGTTCACCAGAGACAGAGTGGGGAGCAGAACAGGCAGATCAGAAATACACTGCTGAGGGGAACAGCGGACAAGGCAGGAGAGGTCTGCCGCGCCATGTGGGATTCTCCCCGGCCGGGCGTCGAACTCGCATCGCCGCTGCCAACAGCTCTACAGCACAGCACTTAACCGCTGCGCCACCAGGGAGGCCCCATGTCTGATGATTTAATCAATCTGCCCGTGCACTGAAGCCTCCATAAAAACCCAAAATGCGGGGATTCTGACAGCTTCCAGTTTGGTGGGGCTGCTCCAAGACTTCCCCATAGCAGACTTGGTCCTGATCCTGGCTCTGTCCCACCTTTTTTCTTGCCATTTTATTAAGTGTGTGTGTGATAACATAGACACAGCATAAAGTTGACCACTCTCCTGCCTCCCTGGTGGCGCAAGGGGTTAAGTCTCAGCACTATGAAGCTATCCGCAGTCACTGTGGCATGAGTCCCTGGCATGAAGCCAGGGAGCTTCCCACATGGCACAGCAGACCTCTCCTGTCTCGCCCACTGCTCCCCTCAGCAGTGTGTTTCAGTCGATCTGCCTGTTCTCCCCACTCTGTCTCTGGTGAATCCTCTCACCACCCCAACCTCTGGCCTACACCCCTTGTATGTATAAATAAATAAATAAATAAATCTTTTCGGATTCACCAGAGACAGAATAGGGAGCAGAACAGGCAGATCTAGTGAAATACACTGCTGAGGGGAGCAGCGGGCGAGGCAGGAGAGGTCTGATGAGCCATGTGGGAAGTTCCCTGGCTGGGAATCAAACTCCTGCTGCACTGACTGCAGATAACTTCATAGTGCTGAGACTTAACCCCTTGCACCACCAGGGAGGCAGGAGAGTGGTCAACTTTATGCTGTGTCTATGTCATCACACACACACTTAATAAAATGGCACCAGGGAAGCTCTTTTTTTTTTAAATTGACTACTCTCTAAGTGTACAGTTCAGTGGCTTTCACATTGCTATGCAGTCACCATCCCGTTCCTCTCCAGAACTTTCCAAACTGAAACTGCAGACAGAAAGTGCCCCTTGCTCCCCTTGCTCAGTCCCTGGCACAATGACAATCACCCCTTCACTTTCTGGCTCGATGAATTTGACTCCTCTGGGTGCCTTGTATAAATAGAATCAATAATACTCAGCCTTCAGTGTCTGGCTTATTTCATTCTGAGCACAGTATTTTTAAGGTCCCTTCATTTCACAGCATGTCTCAGAATTGAATTGCTTTTCGAGACTGAAGAATAAGGGCCTCCTGGGTGGCACAACGGGTTAAGCACAGCACTATGAAACTATCCAGAGCCACCACAGCACGAGTTCGATCCCCGGCCAGGAGCTTCCCACATGGTGCAGCAGACGTCTCCTGCCTCGCCTGCTGCTCCCCTCAACAGTGTATTTGCCTGTTCTACTCCCCATTCTGTCTCTGGTGAATCATCTCACCACCCCGTACCTCTGGCCTACAACCCAGTTTGTATACATAAATAAAAAAATCTTTAAAAAACGAAAAAGGCTGAAGAATAATCCACTGACTGGTTGGATATACCACCTTTTGTTTACCCTTTCAGACCTCAGTGGACATTGGAGTGGTTTCTTTCTTGCAGCTACTGTGAGTAAGCAGCTGTGAACACAGTATCTGTTTCAGTTCCAGTTCTTGGGGGTGGATCACTAGCAGTGGAATTGCTGGATCGATGGTCTGTGTTTTTATTTTTTGAGGCACTGCCAGACCATTTTCCACAACAGCGCCACTATATCACATCCCAGCCCGCAATGCACAGGGGTTCCGGTTGTCCCGGTTCTTACCAACACTTGCTGGTTGTCGTTGTTTTGGTAACAGCCATCCCAATGTGAAGTGGTATCCTAGTCACGTTTTGATTTGCATGTCCCTACTGACTAGTGATGTTGAACATCTTTCTCTGTGCTTATTGGCCTTTGGATACCCTTTTTAGAGAAATGTCTATGCAAATTCCTCATCTATTTATTTTTTGGGGGGGCTTTGTGGTCTTAGTCTCTTATTTGAGTTGCAAAAGTTCTCTCCAGCTCTGCCACTCGGAACTCATGTCCTTGAGCAAGTTACATAACCCCACTGGGACTCCGTTTTAGCAACCATAAAAAACATTCTTTCAGTGTTGAGTTGAGTTTGTGTTAGTTCCGACTTTCCAGTATTGGGAGGATTCAAGAAGCAAGTAGACACTGATCATTAGCACATGTGGCTGCTAAGGACAACTCACATCTACTGAGTGCTCTATCCTATTTCCCTGTCATGGGGTCAGACCCAGCGAGAGGCCACTGACACTCACCAAGCAACCCTCCAACACTAAAACCCAGGAACTCCACACAATCACCCACGTATCCCATCTTGAATCTGAAAACCACATCCTTCCACCCTGGGTGGCCCAGGCTTCCTTTGGCCCTTGTTAAGCCTGGTGCCATTTAATCATCCTGCCAAGTTTGCTGCCTGGGAAAATCCTGGATTCTCATCTCTCCCATGTAATGGCTCAAACAGGACCCTGGTTTCCAGATGCCCACAGCTGGCGCCAAGCAGCAGGCTGGCTCTGATGATCTCCGTGGGAGCCAGCCTGGCCCGACCTGCCTATTTTCCCAACACCGAAAGGAGCTGAGGTACGTTGCTATGCTCTGCCTTTCCCACTGGCGTGAGAATGAAATAGCGGCAATTTAGAATTAATTCCACAGATGAACATTTTTCCGTTTCCCACATTGGGTCATTCGGCAATCAAGCCTCTCCCCCCGAATCCCCCACCTTTGTTGCTCTTTTCTTCCACTTGAATAGGGAAATTGAAGAAAATGCTTAGTTCTCACCCTTATGCAGGGTTAAGTGGAGACTGGACAGAGTCCAGGTTCCTCAGCTGGTACCTAAGGCCCTATTGCATCTACTCTTGCCAATCTCCACAGTTGTAGTTCCCCCCAGGTCCCCACTAACAGGAACCCCCAACAGTCATGCACTTTCATGCCTCCAGATCTTTCCAGTACACTGTTCCCTCCACCTGGAGTGATTCCTGCTCCTGGCTGGCTAGCAAGCTCTTATTTATCCTTCAAAACCCAGCCCAAGTATCATCTTAGGGGACAAGCTTTCCTTGATTCCCTCCAGACAGACTGAATCCATCTCCACCTTCTACTTTCATGCCAGGACATTCTTTTCTTGTGATTCTATCACACTGGATTCAGTGTGGATTCAGGGGCTTCCATAGCACGGAGTATTTAATCAGTGTTAGCTTATTTATCTCTTCCATGAAGCTGGGCTTGGCTTGAGAATAAGTATCACAATTTGCTTTCGGAAAATAAAGAAAATAGAAATCTTTCACTTCATACATAGCATGGGCACCTTTCAGCTTTGGCCAAAAGCGCTAAGTGTATTCTTACTTTTCTCAAGTTCACTTGTCAGGAAGGCCCCCCCTTAAATAAACATAAAACGCCCACATCAGTTTTCAACCCAGGCCCAGTGTCTGTGTCACTCTCGCCCCGAGCTCCCTTCCTGTCTCGCTCTTGGACTTGTGTCGCGGCGCTTCCCCGGCCGGGACCCTCACAGCCGTTCGTGACTCCCAGGCCCAGCCCCAAGCGGCCGGGACCAGACCGAGCCGGCATGCGGGCAGCGCGCCCCCTACCGTCGAAGGGTGGACGTTGATTGAGTCACCATGTGACCCTACTTTGTGGATCTGGGGGCACGCCCTCTGTTGGGGCAAGTTGGAGTTTTCTGCCATACAAACATGGATTTCCAGGTAGTCTTCCTGCTCTTAGGGGACCTGAACCCCACCCTCTGGCACCAAAACCGGGACGTGTGGGAGAAGGGCCCAGGGCAGTGCCATTCAGCTTCTGTGCCATAGGGCTGGGGGTTTGGAAAACAACGGGCCTTGGCTCCACCTTGGTTCCGAGCCTGTGGTTAAATCACCTTTCTGGGCCCTGGTTTCTTTCCTCTGTAGGAAGGGAGTTAGAGGGCTTCCCCCGTTCCAGCAGAGTGGCGAGTGGGGAGTCTTGCACAGTCGGTAAATGAGGACCCTCTTCCCCACCCTTAGGGTTCCCTCACCGTTCACTGGAGTGAAGCTCCTTGGGGAGGGAATGGTGGCCGTGGCCTGGAGGCCGAACTGACACAGCTCTAACTCACAGACCAGGAGGCTGCAGTATTTGAGAGCTGTGGGCCTGCAACCAGCTCACCTGGCTCCAATCTCAGCTCATTGGCTCTGTTCTCGGGGAGACGGATGACCTCTCTGTCCCTCAGGTCCTCTATCTGTGCTATGAGATGATGATAACAGCATCAGCCTCACAGGGCTCTGTGAGGCAGAGTGCCTGATGCACAGTGCACCCTCGCGAAACCCAAACACAAGCCAGCTGTGCACGGGAGGCAGCTGGGAGATCTGGGCAGAGCCGACTTGGTCTCGCAGCAGCCCACAGGCCGGCCACACAACTCAGGTTTGGTGAGGACGCCATTCCTGGCTGCCTTTCCCCCCAGCCAACTCCTGGCCTGGAAGCAAGGGAAACCTGGTTACAGAATGTCCAGTGCGGGGAGGAAGTGGGGAAGGGCCCAGCTCGGGAATCAGCCCAGCCTAGGACTGAATGGCAGCTTTGCCGCTTCCCAGCTAGGTCACGGCCACCCCAGGGTCCTGCTAAGAACCCCAGTGCCTACCTTCTTCCAGCACCACAGGGAATAACACAAAGCACCCGGCTGGGCCAACCGCAGAGGAGCTGCTGGGTGAGCCGCCAGGCCCCCCTCTCCCGCCGGCCGCCTCCCTCCCAGCTCTGGCGCCGCTTACCAAGTTTAACAGTAACTGCTGTAGCTGTCCTTTCTGAAAATACATTCCCTGGCTGCTTTTGTTTTTTTCAGTTCAAGTCTTCCCCAAAGCCTTAAGCATTCCCGAATCAAGGGTTTACCAAGACAAAAAGCCCAAACTGACCTAGCCACGCTGCTGGTTGGCAAATGTCCCAGAGGACCTTGCTCTGCCAGTCACTGAGCTTGACATTCAGTTCCCTCAGTCAAATTCACTCACATCCGACAACATCAATGAGAGAAACAGGCAGTGATGATCAAAAGGGCCGACAAAGACTCTTGGGGTAACTCTCCCAGCAGGACTTCGCGCCACACAAAGGTGCATGCAGGGGGTGTTCCATAAAAGCTCCTCCACGCAGACACCTCTCAAGCCCAGAGACACCAAAATCCAGTTCCCATGACAACGCTGCTGCAAATGTTATCTATAAATGTGTATGTGTGCACAGCCACCCAGAGATGCACAGAAATAAACTCTTGGCACAATTTTTCCCATTCCAAACATGAAATAACCTGCAAGGATTGATTGTTGGAAGAGAGAACAAAGAAGGTTTTGAACAAGCACACTTCCAAGGGGCTGGCTCTCGGCAAGGCACACCTGTTTTGATGTGAGTCTGTTTTGTTTCCTGCACCTGGAATAGAGTAGACACTCAATAAATAATTGTTGACTGAATGAATACATGATGGATAAACAGGAGAAAGGGAGGGAGGGAAGAGTGTTGGGTGGGGGAGATAAAAGGAGGCTGGGATGCCAGGGCTGCAAGGGCTGAGTATTGGATACTGAGTAGCCCATCAAATCCAAGCCCTCGTTTTTCAGCTGGAGAAACTGAGGCTCAGACATGGGATGGAAGTTTGCGGCAAACCACAAAAGGAATTACTAACAGAGAACTACTCCTAGAGATTCACTAAGCACGTAATGAATGTGAGTCTGAGTAATTTCTGTCTGAGTAATAAACATATGGAGCAATTATTACGTGCCAGCCATGGTGCTAAATACTTACAGACATTATCTCATATTTTGCAACCCTGCAAGAGATTCCCACTGAACAGCATGACGCTGAGGCGAGGTCCCTGGACCAAGGCGACACAACTGATTTGTTGTTGGAATGGGGGTCAAACCCAAGTTGCTCACCGGGTCCTGAGTCCCTACATTATACAGCTTCTCTCTGCAATGAGGGCCTGGTCTGGGCCACATGGTAGAGTAGAGGCGACTTGCCCATCAGTAGGCTGGAGAAAGGGGTCTAAATTCACATTTTTGGGTTCCAGTTCAGGATTCCTTCAGTTTATTCACTGCTTTTTAACAAAACCAAGAGGAACTGAAGGCTGGCTCCTATCAGGCCAAAGTCACCACCTAGCTGGGTAAGCCGAGGGGACCCCTCAGCTGTCTTTGCGTGCAGGGGCAGTCTCAGGAAGGGGACCCAGGCTGAGTCCCAGCGTCTCTTTAGGGTTTTTCGCCCTCTGGTGGTCATATATTAAAGAAGCAAGCAGCAGCTGGCTTAAGCATCTACAATCGCAAATCCTCTCTGGAATCAGGTCTTCGCTCTAGAAGGAAATGGAAATGGCACACGGGTTCCCTGCTGCCCTGCCCCTCCTTTTTTCTCTGTGTCTTGACAGATCTCCCCACTTTCACTCCAACCCATTCTCTGCACAGCTAAGAGAACAGCGTTTTAAAACCAAAGCTGATGGCTATCACGCCTTGCTTATACTTCCTAATAGATTCCCAATAGTTTATCCGGGAGGATAAACCAAATCTTCTTTATGTCTCAGTGGAGGCTGCCAGTGACCATCTCTCTCTCCCTCCTTCCATCCTCCTCCCCTCCCTGATCTCCACCTCCAGGTGCCTTCTTCCAATTGCTTGCATATATGTTCAAGCTTCTTCCTTACTCAGCCTTTGTATGCTGTTACCTTTGCCTGGCACTCTTTTCTCACCCTTACCTAGCAAATTCCTGCTTGTTCTTCAAGTCTTAAAGGTTATTTCCTCAGAGACATATTTTACAATTCCCCTGCATTTTCAGGGTTAGAATGCGCTCTCTACAATTGCCATTTTTAAAAAAGATTTATTTATTTAAGATTTATTTATACAAGCTGGGGTACAGTACAGAGGCATGGGGTGGCGAGAGGGTTCACCAGAGACAGAGTGGGGAGCAGAACAGGCAGATCAGAAATACACCGCTGAGGGGAGCAGCGGGCGAGGCAGGAGAGGTCTGCCGCACCATGTGCGATTCTCCCTGGCTGGGCGTCAAACTCGCGTCGCCGCTGCCGACAGCTCCACCGCGCAGCGCTTAACCGCTGCACCACTGGGGAGGCCCTACAATTGCCATTTTTTTCAAGATTTGTTTTTATTTATTTACTTATGCATACAAGAACTGGGGTCTAGGCCAGAGCTGCGGGAGGCTGTGTGTGTCTGTGTGTGTGTGTGTGAGAGAGAGAGAGAGAGAGAGAGAGAGAGAGAGACAGAGACAGAGACAGAGACAGAGAGACAGAGAGAGAGAGAGACAGAGTGGGGAGCAGAACAGGTGGATCTACTGAAATACACTGCTGAGGGGAGCAGTGGGCGAGACAGGAGAGGTCTGCTGCGCCATGTGGGTCAGCTCCCTGGCCGGGGATCGAACGCCTGCCACCGTGGCAATAGGGTGATAGCGCTGAGACTTAACCCCTGCGCCACCAGGGAGACCCTACCAGTCCTTTTTAAACAGTCCTTCTCGGTGAGATGACGCTCCTCCTTGCTGGGTTCTCAGGAAGGGCGGGCACCTGTGCAGTCCCTGAGCTCTGGCACATTCAAATTTGTTTTTCTGTAGCTTTGATATCTGAAGATTCAAATATTATCCTTGGCTTGATTTCTTTTTCTTTCTTTTTTCTCCCTTTCCCCCAACTTGGTATTTACCAAGTTTTCATTTGAGTCTATTCTGTAGGGTACCTTTTAGCTTAATTTTCATGTGTGATTTGATTTGATTTCCTTCTCTGAGATCAAGTCTTATTTCACGTCTTCTTTCTTGGGGGGTCTTTTTCTGTTATTGGTTTTCTATTTCTGATTTCAGTTTTTCCTATAGCCCAAATATTATTTGAAGCCATTTCATTCCGTTTGGAGTATGCTTTAGTTTTCTTCGGCTTGCCACTTGATTTTGGGAAGAGAATTTTTATCAGTTGAAATGCTCCAATTTGTATTTCCTGCTCTCCTCCTCCCCTCGATCTTTTCTTTCTTTCTGGACAGGCGTTTTTAATGATGTGCTGCCTTTTTTCTAGTGCTTTATTCATTCACAGACAGGACTCCACCCACGAGCGCCCTCTGCTGTCCGTCCTGCAGCCCTGGTTCAACTTCCTGGTGTGGAGGAGGACCAGATTTTCTTATTTCTCATCTTTTATTTCCCCCTTTTCTTCCAGCTTCAAATATTTATTAATCAGTATTAACCCCAACTCAGACATCACCCTGACTTCGTGCACTTAGACGGGAATATTTCCTGGCTAAGTGGAACATGGTGTGGATGGCTTTGGAAGACCTTCATTTCAAGCAGCTATAAAGTGAAACATTTCATTTAAAAGTCTGGACCTTCTTTTTTCTTTCTTTTTTAAAAGATTTATTTATTTATGCATACAAGCTGGGGTGTAGGCCAGAGGTGTGGGGTGGCGAGAGGGTTCACCAGAGACAGATTGACAGAAATACACTGCTGAGGGGAACAGCGGGCAAGGCAGGAGAGGTCTGCTGTGCCATGTGGGAATCTCCCCGGCCGGGCATCGAACTAGTGCTGCAGTTGCCATTGCCGACAGCTCCATAGCTCTGCCACAAGGGAGGCCCTGGACCTTCTTTTTGCAGTTTGTTGTGATCACCATTCACTGTGCAGAATTTGTATGGGACATGGGGACCCAGTTTATTCCAGGATTCTGGGTGATTCTTTCTGTTCCAACTAACATCTGGATTGAACAAACCCAGGCACGCCACAGGCAGACTTGAAGCACTGCTCCAATGCCTCTGGCTCCAATAAATGCAGAGAGGGGGGTCAAGATGGGAGGTTTCTTGGCCCCTCTGAGCATCTGGTGGAGCATGGTTGCCAGAGAGGCCTTGGGCAGAGAAGAGCAAATCAAATCTGCAAGGTCAGACACTAAGTCTCTGCTAATTTTCCCTTACTCCCTCCTCACCCTTCACTGCCATGTCTGCCAGAGGCACCAGCTCTTTCTTCTTAAAAAGATTTATTTTTATTTATGCATGCAAGAACTGGGGTGTAGGCCAGAGGGGTGGGGCATGAGAGGATTCCCCAGAGACAGAGTGGGGAGCAGAACAGGCTGATTGACTGAGACACACTGCTGAGGGGAGCAGCGGGGCGAGGCAGGAGAGGTCTGCTGCGCCATGTGGGAAGTTCCCTGGTTGCTGGGGATCGCTTGATTGCGCTGTGTCTTTAACCCCTGCCAGGGCAGCCCCAGTATCTGCACACACTATCAAGCTGGCCCTGGCAGGGGTGACAGTGCCCAGGTCCCCACACCCTTGTCATTTTTTGCCAATCTGTTGGGTGAGAAAGTGCCCTGTTATGGTTACAAATGCATTTCTCATGGTGACATTATCTTTCAGGAAAATTGTTCAGCTTTTTATATTTTTTCTACTCTAAATATTCAAATCTCTGTGTGAAATCGTCTTTTTCACCTGTTTTTTAAAATGTTATCAGGTTTTTGTTTTTGTTTTAAAGATTTATTTATACAAGCTGGGGTACAGGCCAGAGGCGTGGGGCGGCGAGAAGGTTCACCAGAGACAGAGCGGGGAGCAGAACAGGCAGATCGGAAATACACTGCTGAGGGGAGCAGCAGGCGAGGCAGGAGAGGTCTGCTGCACCATGTGGGATTCTCCCCGGCTGGGCGTCGAACCCGCATCGTGCTGCCGACAGCTCCATGGCTCAACCGCTGCACCACCAGGGAGGCCTAGAATGTTACCAGTTTTTATGTATACCCTGGACCGTTAACTATGCATGTTGCAAACTTTTTTCTCCCATAGGTCTCTTGTGTTTTATTTACTGTATCTTATTTATAAAAGAATTAAATTTTGATATTGTCCAACGTATTTGTCTTTCCTTTTCCCCCTTCATTTGTGTCAGAAGATGCCTTTACCCGCCCATAGTGATAATACCGTCATACTTTACCTTGTACTTTCACGTCCTTGGATGTTTAGGTCTCCAGTGTCTGCAGAAATTACTATTGTGCAGAGTGTGTAATTGTGCAAATGGGCAGGACCTAGATTGCTTTTTCCCGGTGGGGTGCTCATGTCACTTACTGAGGGGTTCACTTCTCGGCTGGTTAAGAGGGTCCTTTATTCCATATTAATTCCATAGAAAATGATTTCTGTTCTTTCAGTCATTCCATCTGCTCAGTTTCCAGCCCCACCCTCAGCCTCTATTAATGATACAGCTTCACAACCGTCCTGAGAAGGCCAGCTCCCTCCCTGTTCTTTTTCAAATGGTCTAGGATTTCCTCTTGCGTGTGAATCGGCTTATAAAGGTCCATGAAGAACTACCTTGGGATTGTGGTGGACAGTGTACTGGAATGACAGATTTGGGAGAGCTGACGTAGGAGGACTTTCCATCCCTGATCAGGGCATTTCTCTGCACTGATTCAAGCCTCTCTGATGAAGGTAAAGTGTCAGTTTTCTTAGAAAAGGCCCATACCCAGAGGACACCCTTAGTCACACGGCTCTCGTACAAGTACTTTATTTCAGTTACAATAGTGCCACACCAAACTACAGTAGCACGAGACATAATCATACAAAAAACAGATCCCAGCTCCAAGCCCCACGTCTATGTACCTGCAGAGAAGACGGCCCTGCGGGTCTCTGGGCCTGCAGGAAGGGCCTTTCTGAGGGCAGCTGCCCTTCCACCTTAGGCTTTTCTAAAGGTCTTGGGGGGGGGGTAGAGGGAGTAGGGGTGCTTCCTTTCTCTGTCCCTGCTGGACCCTCCTCGCCTCCTGCCCCTGCCCTCCCTGAACACCAGCAAGCACAGTGCAGCTACCTTCCCTCTGGCTGGGGGCTCGGGCCCCATCCACTCGCTTCTGGCGGGGGTGGCCTTAGTCCATGTGCCCACAGATGACCCCCAGGACAGTCTGTCCAGGGGGGCAGCCAGAAGGGAGGGGGTGAGGAAGAAGGGTGGGGGGCAGGACAGGAGGGTGCCAGGGAAACCTTCTTTTGAGAAGCAGGTGCATGTGGCTCTGGCTTCTGCAGCTCCTGTCCCCCTTCCTCTGCAGGCGTGTGGGGATGGGCCTCGCCTGGAGCCCGCTCCCACGCCCCTCCCCAGCTCTGGGGCCAGGTGGCATGAGCCAAGGCGATCCCTGAGCTGTCTGCCCTTCTTGGGCACAGAGGGTCCTTGCTTCCTGGGCAAGGCGACTGCCCCATAGGAGCCTGGAGCTGGCCCACCATCGTGGGCACCGATGGCACCTGTCACAGGTGCTGTTTCCCCAGAGCACCGGAGGGGATCTGTGACGATTAGCTCCACCTGGGGACACTCCTGACCCTGCTGTGGGGAGACCTGCAGCATCAGGGACGGTGGCACTGCGGCCCAGACCCCACAGGGCCCACTGCTAAGCCCACCCCTCGGAGCCTTCCATGGCTGGAAGCACCCCTCAACAAGAGGAATGTCTCGTCTCAACCCCAGGGGCTGAGGAGGGTTGGCCGGGGCAAGTTCGAAGGCACCGCAGACCCCTGACCTCTGACCTGCAGGACGGCGCTTCTGAGCTGCTGGGAGGGGAACTTGGTTCCGTGGGCACTGGGAGCAGGGAGTATGGCCTTGAGTTCCAGTCAGGTCACTTGGGGGCTGCACTGAGGGGGCCAACGGGGCCCCTGGCAGTGGGGGCTGTCTCCTTGGGGTGAGCCCAGGGCCACAGCCTCAGCTAAGGCACTGGAGATGGCGGCGGGGCTGGCTGTGGGCCTGGGAGCCTGGCCACCCCGGTAGTGGGGGACGGAGCTCAGCGGGATGATTTGGACTGTGATGTGAGAGGTTTTCTCCTTTTTCCTTCCCCGGGGGCGGCGGGGGCAAGACAGACCCCAAGGCTGGAACAAGGGGATTGCTGCAGTGAGGCAGCAGCCCCGGGGGACAGACATGGGGTGGCCAACGGGAGAGGGATGAAATCTGGGCACCTACAGCACAGAGGTTACATCTGCTGGGGGCAATCTCATCCTGGCAGGGCTCCTGGGGTCCAAATCCAGGGTGCCCAGGCACCCCAAGCTAGGTTTGAGGGCCCTGAACTGCTAGAGCCACCAGCCCCTGCTGCTGTGACTTGGGAGACCCACTTCCGCGCTGCGGCTCCCACTGCTCGGCTGACAGGCAGGCGAGGTTCTCGGGGCAGGGGGCGCCGCACCTGCCCCCCCACCCCCCCACCCCGCCTCGACCCCCAAGCCTCTCCTCCACACCAGGGGCCAGCAGTGCTGGTGCTGAAATGGCGTTTTCTGTATTTGGGGCCCTGCTCAGGAGCTGGGGGTCGCTTACACAAGGGAGAGAGGGGTGAACTGGGGGCTTGTCTCGTCCGCAGGTTATTTAGAAAAACAGAACATAATAAATACACCCATCCTCTCCTTAAAAAAAAAAAAGTGTTTTAAATGAATCATTTCCCTGAAGACTTCCAGTGTATTCCACAATGTTTAAAAAATAGTTTCCCCAAAAATAGATCTTTAAAGCATTTGACACAGTGGTGTTTGTGGCATATCTGGCGCTGGATGTGGGCTGGGAAGCGTGTCCCGTGGCCCTGTCGGCGAGGGGCCGTCTGCGACAACGGGCTGGACACCCACATGCCCGTCGGGCTGACGCACGTGTGCCTGGGGTGGCGGGGTCTTCACGGGGGGGCAAATCTCGGACTGTGCTGAGAGCCGCACCGCAGGCTCAGCCCAAGGCCTCCAGTGCGGGCAGCGGGCCTGGTGGCCGGGGGGCTGGGCCAGGCCCTGGATGCCGGGTGGAGAGGGCAGCCTGTGGGCCCCAGCCTGGGCTCATCTGTGTCCCGCCCCCCCTCCGTCTTAGCTCGTGGCGCTTCCCCCTCACCAGACTTCACACTTGTGTTGGGGGTTCATGGGGGAGCCGGGCGGGCAGTGGAAATGTTCCGAGAACTCCCTGGAGTTGGAGATGGAGCCGATGACGCGGAAGCGGGAGGGGCTGTGGGGGTCGGTGATAAGGCCTTCGTGGGAGCTCTCGGGCGTGCGGACAGAGCACCAGACCTTTGTGAGGGCGACAAGGGAGAGGCTGGAGTCACTGCGGGCCCCCGAGGCCACCAGACAGGTCTCATCCGTGACAGCTGGAAAATGAGCCCCACCCAGTTCTGGGGCCCCCAGGGTCTGCCAAGGGCGTAAGGAAGATGGTGGGGCATCCGCCTCCCTGCAGCCTTCACGGCATCATGTCCAACTGCTCCTCCGGCCAGAGCAGCACCACGCCTGCCCCCGCGCCCGCCCCTGCGTTAGACGCCACCTGACAAGGGCTTCTGCCCCAAACCAGTCTACAAGCTCAGACTGAGTTCAGATCTCTCATTTCCTGGGCAGAACAGACTGTCTAATGGCCTGGAGGCTCGGGGGCGAACCGAAGCCGAACGCCAACCGGAGGGACAAGCTGGGGCATCTCGAGTTTAAGAGCTTCTGGAACACCCTTAGTGTCGCCTTGCCCTCTCATCTACCGGATGCAGGGATCCCTCCAACAGCGTTCCTGCCCCTTCCTGAGCTCTGCAATGACAGGAAGCTTGCCCTCTGCAGGCACAGGTCCCTCCAGGGAACACGCCTCTGGCCGTGAGCGCTCCCGAACAGCAAGACGGAATGTGCTGAGCCTGGCACTTTCTGCCTATGAACTCACCTGTGCAAACCCCAGGAAGAAGAGCTGGTTGTTGGTGAGGCCCAGGGTGGGCAAGGTCTGCTCAGCCCCATTCTTCTTCACCCAGTTCTGGTAGGCCTGGGGGGAGAGGAAAGGAAGCGCAGGCTAACAAGCAAGCAGTGGGGACCGGGGGTCTGCAGTGGAGATCTGGGGGCCCTCCGGACCTGGGCCTCAGCTACTCTCCACTCTGCACTGCTCCCGAAGAGGGGGGCATTGAAGCCTATGGCTTTCAGTACCATCTACATGCCACTGGCCCCCCAGTGCATGCTTTCAGCTCCAGCCTCTGCCCCAGTTTGTGTGTTCAGCTGTCCCGGCTGGACAGCCAAGAGACATCTCAAATTTAACACGGCACAAACAGGACTTCGGTTAAAACACACACACACATTCACACTTACACATACACACTCACACGCTCTCCTCATCACAGTAAATGGCACCACCAACCACCTCGTTACTCGGGCCCACACCCAGGGCTCCCCCTGACCTCTCTCTCTCAATGAAACCACACCCTCCCCAACCAGACTGGGTCTCACTCTGCCCGGACGACCTCACTGCAGCTTTCTGACTAGTCCAGTCTAGGCTCCCTCATTCACACCAGTGCGGTTCCGATTCCCTCACGACACAGCAACCTAACTCATCCTTACAAAGCAGGTCGGCGCACATCTCTGTAAAGGGTCCAAGAGCAACTATTTCCAGCTTCAGAGGCCAAAGGTTCTGCTGCAACTACTCAGTTCTGCCACCATCACGGGGAAGCAGGCACAGACAACGGGGCGACAAGGCCTGGCGCGTGCCAGCCAGATCTGCACTGACGCACACAGGCCGAGGGCTGGAGCTGGTCCTCAGGTGGCAGGTTTGCTGGCCCCGGTTTGACAGGTGATTTGGATGAGGTCATTCTTCTGTTTAAAAACCCTGCTGTGGCCTCCCTGGTGGCGCAATGGGTTCAGCGCAGCACTATGAAGCTCTTCAGAGCCACTGCAGCGTGGTTTGATCCCCGGCCGGGGAGATCCCCACATGGCGCAGCAGACCTCTCCTGCCTCGCCCGCTGCTCCCCTCAGCAGTGTATCTCAGTCAATCAGCCTGTTCTGCTCCCCACTCTGTCTCTGGGGAACCCTCTCACTACCCCACACCTCTGGCCTACACCCCAGTTTGTATGCATAAATACATAAATCTTAAAAAAAAAAACCAAAAAACCCTGCTGTGCCCGCTGGAATAGGAACAAAGCCCAACTCTTCACGAGCACCCAGGGGTGGCACGCGGGGCGGCTCACCCGGTAGGCCGCCTTGAGGCCCCCGTTGTCTGCGATGTTCTCGCCGAGCGTGTGCCGGCCATTCACCGGCTCCCCGTTGACGCTGTAGTTGCCGTACTGCTCCACCATGCACTCCGTCTGCTGCTTGAAGGCCTCCACAGACGAGTTCTTCCACCAGGGCCGAAGGTTCCCGTCCTTGTCATACTCTCGGCCTGCGGGAGAGGGAAGTGGAAGGTTAAGGGGACGGAGAGGCAGAGTGGGCCTGCTGCCGCTGCTGCTGCTGCCGGAGCGTCTCCTCCCGGGGCACTGTGGCTGCCCGCCGGCCGCCATCTCCCAGCCAGCTCGGGGAGGCGATGCTGTCTCGGCACTAAAGGAGCTGGGGGAGTTGGCGGTGGGGTGCAGGCGGGGCGTGGCTGGAGGCCCGTGATGCAGCAAAGGGGCCGTGTGTTCTGGCTGGGGCAGAGCTGCTTCACTGTCGAGGCTGGCCCAGAGGGGTAACTGTAGCGGGGAGTGTTAGGGTCACAGGCCCCAGCCTCCGAGGTCTCACCTCTTCCTTCCTGGCCTTGGGGACACCCAGGCAAGAGGCAAGAGGATGTTTCTGAACATTAGTTGGTGGGGGGGTGCTGATTTCAGCTCCTTGAAGGTGGCGGAGGGAAAAGCACGGTCCCCGCTGTCCAGGGACGCAGCACCCACAGGTGACACCACCCCCAGGTACCCGGCACCTCCAGGGACGGGGTAACACTGGGACACAGCCTCAGAGGCACCGTGGGTGGGTCATCATGCCCGATTTACAGCGGGGAAGAGGAGCTTGGACAAGTGTGGGACTCGCTAAGGCTCACAGGGGAGCCAGGTCAGACTCCAGATCGCCTGTCTCCAAGGCTAAGCGCCTCGGCAGAGAAGGGAGCCAAAGCAGGAGCACCAGGGCCGGGGAGCCCACAGACCCTGCCTGCAGGGCCCCCCAGGAACCCGTACCTTGATCATCAAAAGCATGAGTCAGCTCGTGGCCCACGACGACACCGATGCCACCAAAGTTTAAGGCCCTGGAGGGGAGGACACGGGGTGGGGAGAGTGAGGGCTCCATCTCCCTTCCTGGGCCGGAGACACAACACAGCCCAAAGGGCCCTGTGGGGCGTGGCCGAGGTCAGCCAGAGGCTGTGAGTGGCTGTGGGCCACCTGTGCCCACCAGATGCCCGAGCTGTGCAGGATGCTCCACCCCGCTGCCCTGTCCCACGTTCCTCTCAAGCCAGGCGTTAGTACCTGACTCCCAGATGAACAAACCGGACAGGAGTGAATGGCTCCGTCCCAGGGGCCGTGCCAACAGCAAGTGGCAGGCCTGGCACTCCAACCCAGGAATGGGCGGATTTCCTTTGTGAGACGGCGCCTCCCCCTCCCCAACTCCCAGCTGTGGCTGCTCTGTACAGTTAGAGAAGCGGTCCCCTATCAGGGCTCCTGTGCCATCACGCCCCCGCTGCCCACCACGCAGGGCTGCCAGGCGGAGAAGACCCTGCAGGGAAGCACAGGGCTTTGTCCTCCCTGCAGCTTCTCTGCAAGTCCCGAGTTAGCCGGGTCAGCGGGGCAGAGAGGGGCTCAAAGACAGAGTTGATGGTGTTGTCAGTCCTGGGCCACAGGGCTGGAGGGGGGGCGGGGGGGGTGGGCGTCCCGGGGCATCCTACTTGGGTGAGGAGCGGGTGTAGAATGGAGCCTGCAGGATCCCGGCCGGAAACACGATCTCGTTCTTGGTGGGCGAGTAGTAAGCATTCACCATGGGCGGGGTCATGCTCCACCTGCAGAGAGCGGGCAGTGAAGGCCCAGGCCCAGCAGAGGGGAGGCGGGCGGGCAGCCCAGCCAAGAGGACCCAGAGCCTTTCAAAGTACACTCCCCTTGACCAGGCCCAAACGCACACACGGGCAAGGACAGATACAGCAGCCCTGCTTTTGAGAGGGGGAAGATGAGGAAACATCCAAAGGCCCATCAGCCAAGAAGGGGCTAATGAAATGCGAGGCTGCACCACACGGCGACACCGAAGGTCTGACACAGTGACAGCATCGCGGTCTCGGCTCAAAACGTCTGTCAGCAGGCGACACGGCGCAGTCTGTGCCGGCCCGGGGGGAGGTGTGAGCGGGGTCAAGACCAGCCCGTTGCATACAGGCAGGAACCAGTGGCGGCAGGTGTCCCGCGATCACTGTGTTCTTCCCCAGAAAACACCCATCCTTGAATATGTAGCATCCATTACAAACTGATTATTGATTGATACATTTACCAATTGATTGATAAAATCATCAATTTTGTTGAACCGTGGGTCCAAGTCTTCTATATTCTTTTCTTTTTCAATGTTTTGCTGAATAATCTATTGATAGTTTTTTTCTTTTTTTAAAGATACATTTATCCACGCATACAAGCTGGGGTACAGGCCAGAGGTGTGGGGCGGCGAGAGGGTTCACCAGAAACAGAGTGGGGAGCAGAACAGGCAGATCAGAGATATGCTGCTGAGGGGAGCAGCGGGCGAGGCAGGAGAGGTCTGCCCCACCATGTGGGATTCTCCCAAGCTGGGCGCCGAACCCGCATCGCGCGCTGCTGACAGTTCCACAGAGCAGTGCTCAACCGCTGCGCCCCCAGGGGGGCCCCCAAGTCTTCTATATTCTGTGCCCCAGAGGACACCCAGGCCTGGCTCGGGTCATGGGGCGCCCTTGAGGGGATCACTGAGCAGCGCTGGCATTTCAGATGTGGGGACACGGAAGACACTTTCTTGAAAATCAATCAAGTGAGCTTACTGCCTCAGTGGGTGCCACTTGTTGCCAATGATCCAAATTCAAGATTTCAAACAAAATGAAAGCTTCAAGCAAAGATTAAAATTTTCATAAACTTAGTATTGGCCACCAAAAACTTGATGGCTTCCCAAAACTTAAAGAGGGGGGTCAGTGGTGACAGTAATAGAAGTGGATTCTTTTTTTAAAAGTCTTGCATAAGGGGCCTCCCTGGTGGCCACTGCAGCAGGAGTTAGGTCCCCAGCCAGGGAGCTTCCCACATGGCGCAGCAGACCTCTCCTGCCTCACCCGCTGCTCCCCTCAGCAGTGTACTTCAGTAGATTCGCCTGTTCTGCTCCCCACTCTGTCTATGGTGAATACTTTCAACCCCCCACACCTCTGGCCTACACCTCAGCTTTTCTACGCAAAAATAAACAAATACTTAAAAAAATATATTGCATAATGAAAGCATCACTATCTAGAAGATCTGTAAAACTCAGGAAGCCACTGATCTCCAAAGAGCGAGTGTATGAGCTACAAGATCATGTTTGGGTAAAAGACTCGTTCAAAGTCCAAGACAGACCCCTGGATTTTAGTGGAACAGAGTGCGAAAAGTTCATGGGGACATTTTCAGTTTCCATGTCGTGGTGAACCTTTAGGAGACCGCACCTGTTGAGTTTGGGCATAATATCAACAGAGAATGTACACAAGGACCAGAAAAGACTATTAAAACAGCTCCCCCTTTTCAACAGCTGATCTGTATGACTGTCATTATTTGTTTCAAAACAACAGCTTGTGACAGCTTGCAGAAGCAGATGTGGGAACCCAGCTGTCTTCTGTTAAGCCAGACATTAAAGACATTTGCAAAAGTCAACAAAGCCTCTTGTCACTAAACTTAAATTGATAGAAGCCATGGAAGCTCTAGGAGTCCAGTCATTTTTTAAGAGAGCCCCGAGAGCAGAGTTTGAAACTGATGGCATGTGGCAGTAAGGTTTTTGGCCTCTCAAGGGTCTACCTGGTGTGGAGAGAAGGACTGGTTAGGACGGGGGTGAGACAGAGGACATTTTCACCAAGAGCATAGGACAGTCACTGTGTCTCCTCCCAGGAGTCAACAGAGAAGTGTTAAGGGTTGCCTGAAGCCTTGAAATGATAGAGACATTTAAAACATCACTTACAGTCAAATTATTTCTACATATTCTAATCAAATAATTATCCAGATACATTAAAGAGCAGGAAGCAATATTTAAATAAAAATTTTAAGCTAAAGTAATAGACTCTAGATAAGCCTGAACACTGAGGCAGTGCCTACACCATATTTTAGAGCTCAAAGACCACTTTTTAAGCATTGAGGGTATAATCTGGAAGACAAATTTAGAGAAAACAGGTATGTTCAAACTCTGTTGTCCATAAGGGGGCGCCAGAGGCAAAGAGAAGTTGCTTTACCGTTTGGCAAGATTTCTCCTGCAAAATATTGTGGAGGGGTGACTCAGTCTGAGGACTAATACTGGGGTGATTTTATCTGAATTTTCTGAGGAGACTTGAGCAACTGATACCAAGTTTCAATCCAGATTATTCTTAGTAAGAAGGTCTGGGGTACAAGGCTAGGGTGTTATATTAAAAAAAAGTCCCGGCCTCTCTGGTGGCGCAAGGGCTTAAGTCTCAGCCTATAAGGCTGGCGGCAGCCACTGCAGCAGGAGTTCAGCCAGTGCAGCACTGAGTTCAATCCCCGGTCAGGGAGATTCACACATGGCACAGCAGACCTCTCCTGTCTCACCCGCTGCTCCCCTCAGCAGTGTATTTCAGTCAATCTGCCTGCTCTGCTCCCCACTCTGTCTCTGGTGAATCCTCTCACCACCACACACCTCTGGCCTACACCCCAGCTTGTATGCATAAATAAATAAATCTTAAAAAAAAAGTCCTGAGGGCTTTGGTATGCAGTGAGGAGTGAGGACCCATCCAGAACCTTCCCCAAGCCTTTGTGGGGGAACTGCCCCTGAGAAACCAGCATGTATGAGGGAGGAATTGGAGGAAGCCAGTCCTGGCTGAGGGCCTGCTCTGGGCTGGAAGTCCTCACACTTGACTGTCAAAACCACCCAAGAACCGGCTCCTCTGGCCTCTCTGAGATAAGGGAGTAAAGGCTTTGAGTCTGGAGATTCAGGGCTGGGATGTGATGCCGGGTCCCTCAACTCTGCCAGCAGGCAGGAGGCAGGAGTCGTAAAGACTGGGCTGATGCCAGCTCCTGGCCGGACAACACTTCCTGGGTGCCCGTTTCTCCACCTGAAGAATGGGACAGCGGCACCACCTCCTCAGAGGCCCTCCTGACTGTTCCATCTGACACAAGGTTAAGTGCACCAGAAGGTGAGCTCAGCCCAGGCACTGTGTGCCCACAGAGCCCCCCAAGACACCCGTGAACTCACTGGTCTCTGTTGGGAGCTTTCCGGAGCTGGTCGGCAGTGACCCTCCAGGAGAAGTTGAAAAAACGCATGGCATTCTCAAAGTAGAGGTCCGGAACGGCGGTGTACTGGAACAGGAGAGCAAAGCCCCGGCGTCAGACCCCGGCCTGGAGGCACCCCCGAGGCGCGGTTGCAAGACCCTCTTAGAATTGAGACCCCCATGAGATAACGGGGTCAATTTACGGGACAGAGGCTAAAATGGAGGGCTTGGGGCTGCAGGCTGGGACTCTCCCCTGGGCCCTCTCTCCTCTAGGGCCTGCATGCTCCCCCTTTATGTTAAATACCCCAAAGTCCACTTTCAGAGCCATGAAGAGCCTCACCCAGGGCCACGCAACGCCTGGGGGTGTCTGGGGCTGTGGGACACCCTTCTGAGCGCCAGGCCCCAGACACGAAGTGCCTCCGCACCGGCAGCGGCGCTCTGCGACAGAGGGCAGGTTCCAGGCCCGGCCGCCACATGGTGACCAAGCACGTCCAGCGTGGCTAGGTGACTTTTATCTAATTTAACTTAGAATTTAATGAATGAATAATCAAGTGACAGTGAGATCTCTTCAGTCAAGCTGGGACTGTCTCTGAAACAGGCATCTAAACACACCTTCCCACCACTCAGCCCAGCCTCCTCGCTCTTGTGGGGGGCCCCCATGGGGACTCCCCTCCCCACATCTGCTTCAGAGCTTTCTGGCTAATGGGCCCTTGGGGGCAGCGTCCCGGGCCACAGGCTCTGCCTGTCTCCAGGAGCCCCTTGATCTTGTAGCATGACGTCCTGGAGCATCTTAAATTATTCTCGAGAAAAAAGGCTGCAGGAGGAATCCCATATTCTCAGAAGTAATTTTGACATTCTTAGGTTTTAAATATAACCCATGATGAGGGGTTATTATAATTGCAAAAATGCCGGAATTCACAAATTGCAATCACAAGAAGATATAAAACTTTCATCTTTGGGGGCAGAGAAACAATCCACTTAAAAGCTTTCCCCACTAGACACAGAACAACTTTTATTGCCCAAATTAAGCTCAAAAGCCCACTTGGGACTTAGGCTTCCTCTTCCCCGCTAGCACTTTAAGGTCCAAATGAGAGGTCCAGATTTCTCTGGAAATGGGGGAGCAGGGAGTTCCAGGGAGAGGCAACAACTCTGGAAACTGGAAAGGAGGCGGCGATGTGAGGGCCCCACTCTGTATTCTGCCCTGATGTTTAGGGGTACCCATTCTCTCTGCACCTTCCAGGACTCCTTGCCCCCCACTATTTCCCACTCATTCAGTGGAGCTGACCATTTCTGTGGGGCTCGGCTCTGGGACCCGCTTCTGAGCACTGACTGGCGGCGGCTCAGGGCACAGGGCTCTCTGCTGGCCCAGAGACGGTGCCCCCGCCTGGGCCCCCCAGGCCCTAGCCCAGCACCCTGAGAGTCTTGACAGTCACATGGTAGCTCCGCCCAGACCAGCCTCTGCCCTTCCCCAACTGGGGACCCCCAGCGGCCTCCGGGGATGCAGGGGAGCAGGCTGCGAGTCACTCACGTCATTGAACACTTTGTCGAGTTCCTTGGGGTCCATGATAAAGTTGGGGTAGCCTATCATGTTGTAGATTGCATCCGCCTGGACAGAAGAGACACAGGACCGTGAGCACAGGCGATGTCCTCAGGGGGTGGGTCCCCTACCTCGGAGCTTTCACACCTTTCTGGGAAGTTTCCCCTCCCGTCTAACTCTGACTGATACTTTGGGCCGCCTTCAGCGTCACCGCACAAGGGCGGCTCCTCTGGCCCCACCCACTGCCGGCATCAGCCCCTTTGCTCCAGCTCGCCGCCGCGCAGCCCCTCCCACACTCACGGTGAGGTTCCCCGAGGCCTCTCACGCAGCCGCGTGCTCACGGCCGTCCCCCCATCGGGCGGGCAGCCCAGCCTGAAGGCCGCACAGCACCGTGCTGAGCGCAGGGCACAGAGCGAGCCTGTCCTGCGTCACCCTCCTGGACCTGTGGCTGCTGCCACCCTCTCAGCCCCCGGCGAGCCTCACCTTTTCCTTGGCTGATTTCCGAGTGTCTTCATCCATCCACTTCAGGGTGCTCAGGCTCTCCTCAAACGCCTTCTTGATCTCCAGGATTATCTCGCTGGCCTGAGGAGGCGATGCAGAGACAGTGCGGCCTGGCTGCTGCGCCTGCCTACACGCCGCGGCCCCACGCACAGGAGGCCGCCGGGCGGAGAGTAAACTCGGCTTTGCTTCCAACCTCAGCTTCCAGGCGCTGGGCTGGGGGGTCAGAGCTGTGGTCCCCACCCCCAGCTCCTCCGAGCATTAGCACCCCACGCGCCAGGGCTGGACTTCACAAACGAGGCTCCCTGGTCAAACATGCTGAGGAAACATGGGGTGAGTTTTCTCGGGGGGCCTTCCCACAGCCTTTGATGCAGGACATGTCCCGCAGTTCTTCCCCGAGAGTGCGGGAAGACACGGTCTTTCCCAGGCTTGCTGGGCCACAGAATTTCTTTTTGGTGGGCTGAGCGCCAAAGCCCTGCGCGCTCGAGCTGAGCAGCAGCCCCAGAGATGCTGGGCTGGGCTGGGCTGCAGGGCGACAAGGTCACGGTCAGCCCCGGAGGTGGGCGAGCCCGGAGCGAAAATGCAGAGGGGCTGATGGCGACAGGCCCTGCAGACCCCATGAAAGGTGCTCATGGGTGAGCCACCTAAGAGACTTGAGTCTCGGTTTGCTAACCTTTGGCTGTGGATAATGGGCACAAATTTACTATTAGTAACAAAACCCGACAATTCAGCCTGGTACCCCCTGCGCACAGCATCTTAATCTCTCCCCGCGGCCCCCAGGTGACAGGCGAGGTGAGACTACTGTGCCAATCACAGCCAGGAGGTGGTGAGTGCAGGGCTGGAGGGGGGGCCTGGCTGTTCCTCTACCTGTCCGGGACAGACTGCCGCCTGTGGGGTAAGCACAGTCTGCAGGTCGGAGCTGCTCTACCTTCCTCACCCTGCTGTGTGCTCTGCACCCCTAGGAGGCGGAGACAGCGGACACCTCTGCCCTGGGGTGAGGCCTGCCGAGTCAGCCCAGACACAGGCCCGGCTCCTGACGGCAGCAGCTTTTACGAGTAACTGCCGGTAGCTCGGGACCTGGCAGGTAACGGGGAGCCCTGGCCGACATGTGGGCGAGTGCGGCTGCCATACGGCCACGTGGGCCCTCAGCCATCACGGCCTGCGTCCACGGCGACGCACTTACGATGTTCTTGCTGTCCTCGGCAAAGGTTGCTTTGACAAACATGGGGCCCAGCGCGAAGCCCAGGTTGTTTTCTGTGTCGCTCACGCAGAACTTCCAGCGAGGAAGACAGGTCTGGAAAGACGAGCGAGAGCGGTTACTCCTCCCAGTTCGCCTCCTCCCCAGTCTCTGTCCTGCTGGGCCCAAGTTTCCTTCCAGAACATCGGGGAGATCTTTTCTGACCCAGTGGCAGTTACTTTATAGAGTCAGGAAGCCATAGAGCCTCCCGCACGGGCCAGCCACCAGGCTGTGCACCAGCACCTCCTCAGTGGAATCCTGCCGAGATCCCAAGATGGGCCCGCAGGGCGGGTGACCAGGCCTCAAGGGACGAGGAAACACTCAGCCGGGGAGGCGCCAGCCCAGGGCCCCACCGTGAGGGAGGGGTGCTGTGACAGGAGCTCTGGCAAACTTCCCCCCACAGCCCACGCTCTCATCCCTGCCTGGTCCTGCTATGTCCACCCTGTGACCTTGTCCAGCTGAGCAGCAGGGAAACCTTCCTGGGCAGGGCTCCGCCCCGCTAGTCTCGCAGAGAAGACCTGCCCCGGCGGCACTCGGGACTTGGGTGCTGTTGCCCTCCAGCCTCTCAGCCTGGCCAGGGGCACTGAGCACGCAGCCTCCCGGAGCTCGGCCCGGAGCCCTGCTGGGTCCTGCCCGCTACTCCTTCCCGGCCTGGGCGGCCTCTGCCGCAGATGGAAGACGGAGCCTCCTGCTCCAATTACGTGGCTTGCCCAAGGTGTGTGGTTAAAGCAGCATTTCCAACTCAGATCTCCTGGCTCAGATGTCCTGAAGTCCTGGGCTCTTCCCTCTCTAACCACACAAGGGGACACTACCCAGCTTTACAAATTAAAAGTATTTGCACAAATGGAGGTGTTCTCCATGTCCTGCGAGATAGGCTCAGGGATTCACCTTAACGACAGACAAGCAAAGTGTGGTTCCGAGGGATGTAAAGACACGGCCACACACCCGGGGCCTGGGCCAAGGTGGATGGACCTGACCTGGGCCTGGAAGCACCACGGTGGGGACGGAGAGGGCTGGAGAATAACGAACAGGTAAGCAGCAGCCTCCACTCCACCGGCCCTGAGGAACCCAGGGGTCCTGACACAGAGCTGCCCCCTGCCCTGGCCTCTGCAGCCTTCCTGTGCCCACCCAGCCCCCAGCGCCTGTTGAGCACCCTGCACTTTCAGCCTGGCCCAGAGAAGCCTGCCCCCTCTCTCCATCCACCCACCTCCCACTCACATGCCTTCCTGTCCACTAACCTATCCGCAGACACTGTGGTCAATCATACATGAGATTTTCCATGGTAACCCCTCTAAGAGCACACTTCAGCAGTGCTGGGAATAATCAAGTTGCCTTGCAACCAACCTCCAGGATTTATTCATCTTGCAAAGCTGAAACTCTGTATCCAATTACCAAAATCTCCCCATTTCCCAGCCCCCAAACCCTCAGTCCCTAGTAACTCAGCCTCAGGAAGCTGAGTTACAACTTTTGGTTCCTGCAGAGCAGAAGCTGGGGTGCACAGAGCTTGGGGTACGGCCTGTGGAGTATGAACTGTGGGTTTTGAGCTCACTCTCCATGGGGGCAGCTGGATCTGCGCTTGAACAAGTCCCTTCCCCTTACGGAGCCTCAGCGTCCTCATCTGTAAAGTGGGATAATGATAATAGTTCCTAATCCACAGAGCTGTTACAGGAACCAGAGAGCCAACACCTATAAAAGGTAAACACTGATGGTATCTTAGAGTATCATTACTGCTTGTGAAGAGCTGAAGGTGCAGAAGAGTGGTACCCAGCCAGCCTTGGACTGAGTCTGAGTTTGGCTGCTGCTTTGCTGGGGGACTTGGGAAAGTCTCTCCTCCCAGAGCCTCAGTGTCCTCATCTTGCCTCACCTGGGTGGGCAGGCGAGGAGGCAGGGCCCGCTGCACACACTGCCTCTGTGATCTCCTCTGGGTCCCGACCAGCTAGATCCTTCCTGTATAAAGTCCCGGGAAGACCAAGTGCTCTGGAGCCAGAGTCCACTTGCTGCCACGTGTCTGACCCCAGGGTTCACCCAGGGCTGCTCCCGAATACGCACAGCGGGAGGGCGGGTCAGCTGGGCCAGGCAGACACCTCATCTGTCGGGGCCGATGTCTGGGGGAGCCTCGTGTCGGGGCAGGGCTTGTTCGCAGCCACCCTCTCCCTCAGTCCCTTTACTGCCAGAGGGGGGTGCAGACAGGAGGGGAGAGAAAGGGGAGCTTTTCCCAGGGGGATCCCAGGGCTGGAGGCGGGCGCCCGCATCCTGCATTCTGTGCCAGCCCTTATCTGGTTTCCGCTCCACTGGGCCTGGGAGGGGCTTTGAGGGGCCAGCTGGAGCTGGCACTGCTGTTCTCGAGGGGTTTGCGGTCACTGACCTGGGGGGTGGGGAGAGCAGGGCGTGCTGGGTGGGCTTGGCACCCCAGCTCCTACTACTCTGTAGCTGGTGTGGCTTGCAGCTGCACCCAGGGCCCTGGCTCTGTGCGTGCCCCTATCTCCTGCTGAGCTCCCCTGGGCTCTGGGGGCGCAGACCCATCTTGCATATTCCACTCTGGCTCGTGAACGGGAGGGCGCCCGCCACATCCTTGAGGGCAAGGGGGAAGCGGCTGGCCGGGGAGCCCCCCGCTGGCAGCAGGTTCCCTGGGGGGAGGGCAGGGCAGGGCCCTGCAGCCCTGGGGCCTCTGATGAGCTTGCCCTCCTGGGGGGGACACTTAGGGTAGGGGGGCACTTGGTCTGGGCCCCGGGACCCCGACGGTGCCAGTGAACTCAGCGTGAGCCAGCTGCTGCTGTGTGTCTGTCATGCTTACGGGGAGGAAGTACTGGGGGTGCCCCATGTAAAAGGGGGAGGATGACTGTACCTACCTCTCAGGGGACATGAAGACCACCATCGAGGACGAAGAGAACAGAAGCCCCTTGGACTGGAAATGAGCTAAATCACTGATTCTTTGTAAAGACCCCTTTAAGAGTGGCGTGATCACCTCCCCCGGAAGTTTCTGCCCCTCCCTGGCTGGCTCAGGTCCCCTCCTGTGCATCCAGGGACCCCAGGGCAACTCCTAGAGAGGCCCTTGTGAGTCTCTGCCTATCATCCACCTGTCCCATGAGGTCCATGGTCCTGGGGCACCCTGGTCACAGCAGCCCCCAAGCCAGGGCCTGGCACAGAGCAGCTGCTCAGCATGCGGATGTGAAAGCACAGAACAGACGCACCTTCTTAGTCCCGTACATGACTTGCATGAACTTCTCGTCGGCGTCCTGAAAGCGCTGATCGAGGAAGGAGCTTGTCTTCCGCACCAGGTTCCAGATCATGTAGTTGTTCAGCAGGCTGGGCAAGAACACCAGGCAGGCTCAGGAATGCCCACAGTCTGTGGCTCCGGGCACATCCCCCGCCCACCTCAAGGGGTGCTCGGACACAGCCTTCCCATCCCAGGCCCTTTCCTGGGCTGCCCTTGGGCTGGTTACTGCTCATCTGGCGGGGAACCTGGATGTCCTGCTGAAACCCCCTCAGGGCCTAATGCAATGACTTGTATACCACAAGTGCTCAGTACATGCTTGTTGCAAAGCAATGGCAGCCTGCAGGGGCTGCCACAGTGTGGAGGTGTCCTGGTCAGAAGGTCAGAGGCAGGAAAGAGAGTTTAGGAACAGAAGGGGCAGGAAGGGATCTTTGGCAGCCAAGCCAGGGTCTCCATGGAGGACAGTTCTCATTATCCCCACTCCTGAGGCACGGAGAACTCTGTGGCTATTGCTACCCTTACAAAGAAGTTGCCTGAGCACAAAGAGATGTTCACAACAGTGACCATCTAGCCTCAAACTAGAACCAATCTTAATGTCTGAGAAACAGAGGGAAGGGTGAATAAACAAGCATATTTTATATTCCACAGAATACTACGCAGTCATGAAAAAGGAGGCCCGCAGTGAGTTTGCGATGACACACATAAAATGCTTATGATAAAGTTCAAGGGAAAATAGACTAGACATCAAGTCATAATGATGGCAGAAAGGAAACCATGTATTACAAAATCTACAAATCTCACACATACAGACTTCCTATGACCATCCAATGAGATCGGCGGTAGTGTTTTGGGTAATTTAAATTTTTTTTTCTATAGTTTTCAAAATTTCCCCAACAATCTTTTAAACTTTAAAAGCCTATCATATATATTAACTAACGTTTCCTGGGTCGCATTCTGGCTCATGCACTATGTTGAAATACAATATATCACATGAGTTATTTCACTCAATTCTCACTACAACCTTACATGGCAGGTGCTATTTGTGCCCCTTGTTTCGCATGAGGAAGGGTAAGAATTTGCTCAAGGCTACAAAGCTGACAGGAGGAGCTAGGATTGGAATCTGTGACCTGGGTGCCCTGCTGTCTCTCATAAGTAGCCAGCCCCATGGCTCATTTTTCTGAGTCAGTCTGTCATCCATTGCCCCCACCTGTCCTGCCTGAGAGGTGGGCAGCAGTGTGTGACCTACAAGAGACCTGCAAACCTGCAAGAGATCCATGCAGGCCCCTTGGGGGTCTCTTACCACTTGTCAGTGTTATTGATGAGGGTGGAAACCTGCCCAAGGTACTCTTTGTCGTAGACAACAATGGGCTCAGATTCATTGATCTCCACTGGGTAGAAGATGGTGTTGAGGAAGGGCAACCAGTTGATGGCAGGGGCCAAGGTCTGGAAGGGAAGAGGACAGCGTGATCGGACAGGGCTGTGTCTCCCAGGGCCCAGCCCCCAGAGGGTTCCTCTGACGAAGGTGTCATCTTTCCTTCCACCCTCACACAAGGGTTTGACATTGACTGTATCACAGGTGTCAAAAGAGACTTTTGGGGCCTCCCCGGTGGTGCAACGGGTTAAGTCTCCGCACTGTGAAGCTGTCTGCAGTCACTGCAGCACGAGTTCAATCCCCGGCCAGGGGGCTTCCCACATGGCGCAGCAGACCTCTCCTGTCTCGCCCGCTGCTCCCCTCAGCAGTGTACTTCAGTGGATCTGCCTGTTCTGCTCCCCACTCTGTCTCTGGTGAATCCTCTCACTGCCCCCGCACCTATGGCCTACACCCCAGCTTGTATGCATAAATAAATGAATCTTTCTTTAAAAAAAAAAAAAATCTTGCTTCCTGTCCCCCTGGCTTTTCTGCTCAGGCAGACAGGCGCTGGGGCTCCGCCTCACATTTCCGTGGCTGCGGAACATCAGGCGTCCTTGCGACATGGCTGAGTGGGCGCAGTGCTTACAGCTCCCTGACGGCATAGCCCGCCGGCAGAGACCCCTGGGAAAACGGCCAAGTTTACAAAATGTCATTGTTTCTCTAACTGATAAAAGCCTCATAAACAGCAGGCGACTGGAGCTGTCTGATCAGGGTCCAGAGAGCAGGTGGTGACCCCCCCACGGCTGAGCACAAGCCTGGCCCTTTAGGAAGAACAGGTGTTCCGTGCAGGTCAATTCCCCCAGACCTGGAATAAGAGGGTGATGAATTTTCACATTTTCAATCTTTCAGTCTTTGGTGAGCTAACTTAAACATGTGTGCCTGGCCCTGTCTCCATGGAGACGGACCAGCTCTATTTCCTACACCCGAGGCCAGAGGACAGGGCTGGCCAGGAGGTTGCAGAGGGGGTGAGGAAGAAATGGAAGCAGAGAAGGGGGCACATTTCTTAACAACTTTTTGCATGGCGAGTCCTGGAAAGAAATGGGGAAGGTCCTCAGACCCCAGAGAGGCAAGAGAAGGGTGTCTGGTGCGTGGTTCTGAACTCAAACTCCCCTGGGAGCTGGACCAGAACCACTCAGTGGAGGCAGGAGCCTTTCCCTGAGTCCCCGGGAGTCAGGAAGAAAATCAAATTTCCAGACACCAGGAAAGAGCCAGACAGTCTGTCCCAGGGCGGAATGAGTCAACTTGGTCTAGTGCTGGGGACATGGCTGGCACCACAGTGACCAAGGAATAATGTGAGTGACACTCGCGCAGTGAGTGCTGACTTGCCAAGTGGAACCTCAGGCTTTGCCCCCTCTCATCCTCACAGCCCAGTGGGCAGAGATTTCTTCCAGGACACCAAGTGTCAGGGGTCCAGGATTCTCTAAATGCCCACATCGTCTTTTTATACATGTACGCCCCATTTTTTCTGGGAGACACTCTGGACTTTGCAGCCTGGTCTCAGAGGACTCTGATGTGGTGAAGCCCCCAGCCCCCGCCAGGGCCTCCTGTGGCCCCTGGTTCCAGCAGAGAGCAGGGGTGAATGAACACACAAAGCCCCAATTCACAAGGGGGAAACCAAGGTTCAAAGAGGCAGCTTAAGGGGCTTGTCCTCGGGGCTGGGCTGGAGCAGCCTCCGACCCCAAGCCCAGGGGTCCAGGCCGCTGCTGACACTACTAAAATCCTCCCCAGTCTGGCAGCTGTGCAGCCGGACAGAGGAGCTTTTCCTGCTGGGACGGGCACAGCAAAAGTGAGCACACTTGGCTTGGGCTGACGTGCTCAGGGTACTGTGATTTCTCGGCCACTGTGGGGGTGCTGAGGGACGACTGGGGCCCCCCTGGAGCTGAGAACAGGGCAGCTGGAGCAAGGCAAATCATACTGCACAAACAGCATCTCCCTCGACCTCCTGGTCCGGGAGAGCAAAAGCAGTGCCAGATGGTGGCCATCACAGGCTGCTGATGTCCACACAACCCGCCTAGCACCACTCTGCCTGATGCCAACGTCTCCCGGGGCGTAATGGGCTCTGACACACAGAAGGAGCCAGGCTCTCTTGAAGCACATTGAGAGCAAGGACCCAAGGTGGCCCCGTGGACACCTGCCGGACAGAGTGGAGGCAGATAAGGCTGGAGTCTTGGTGTTCCTCCCGCAAGGAGAGGCGGCGAGCCTCGCTCTACTGCCAGACAGGACTAGGTTGGGCAGAAGGCAGAGACAAAGGGAGAAGCCATTTTGATGGAGCCCCAACACCGGGGGCCTGGATATCTCCAGAGGGGGGGCAAGGTCCAGCCAAGTATTCTCAGGCAATGGCAGCAAACAGGAAGATTGGTTGAGCCCATTTGGCCGATTCCTCCACAACCCTGGGGGCCTGGGGTAAGGCAGGACTGCAGCACCCAGGAAGTGGGAAGGAGGAATGGGCAGGCCACCAGCTGGCCATCAGGGACTCCCAGGCAGCCACCAGGGGGCAGCCTTGGGCTGAGGATGCCCGTCAGAGGAGCAATGGGCTATATACTGGCACAGAGAGCAGCGCAGTTGTGACCCTAACCCTACGACTCCTCTATAAGGTCACAGCGGGACAGTGGTCAAGAGCAGCGCTTCAGTGAGACAAGCCTGAGTCCAATGCGTAGTTCCCCAGTCACTCGGGACCTTGAGGCCTTGAACACACCCCAGAACCTCCTGGCTTGGAAAAGGGACAAGAGAGGACAGAACCCACCCCTTGTATTTTGTTTGCTGTACCCCAGGCCCCATGAGCTCGGTGCTCGAGAGATGGGCAGTGCCTGATCAAGGCGAATCTCCCCAGGGAAAGCCGTCACAGAAAAGCAGCCTGGCATAGTGCAAGACACAAGCGTGTGGCCTTCAGCAGCTAACTTGACCTCTCTGAGCCTCAGTTTTTCCATCTATGCGCTGGGGATGACAATCGCGCCTGTTTCATAGGGCTGTGCTGAGGGTCTGAGGGGTGGGTGTAGAGCTCGTGGCCCCTCGCCCTCTGCCCTGTAGCCCCCCCGCCACCCCTGCCCCTGCGGTTACCTGCAGCTCAGCCGCTGTCACCTTGTGGTAGATGAGCTCCTCGTCCCGGCGCTTCTCCTGGGGGATGGTGATGTTGGCTAGCGCCGTCTCGAAGTCCAGGACCTGCTGCATCTGGGGCCGGATGGCGTCCTCGTCCCCCCCGCCCAGCAGCTTCCCCAGCTGGACCATGTAGTTCAGGTACCCCGTCAGCACCTGTGGGGCCAGCACCCCGAACTCTAAGGAGCCGCTGCCCATCACTGCCCCATAGACAAAGGGGGCAGGGCAGGGCCGGCTTCAGCCCAGCACAGGGAGTGGAGGCTTCACCCAGGAGACACCCTGGAAACCAGCAGCAAGAATGATTCCAGTGCCACCTCTTTGGGGGTTCCCAGCGGCCCCCAGGTAGAGCCCACAGGTCCTGTGTGGCTTGGTCCCTGCTATCCCTCCTGGCTGCTTGACACATGAAAGCCACTAATGGGGCTGACTTCCGTGCTCAGAACCTGCTTTTTCCGATCCATCCTCCTCTACCTCTATCGTGTCCTCAGGTAACTTTCTCAGCTCGGCCTTCACTCATGGCAATTTGTCACTGTAATGGCTTGAAAGTCAGTTAAAGTCTGCCTCCCCTACCAGACCCTGGCAGCGTGGGGCAGGGCTGCGTCTTCCTCACCACCGTTCCCAGACAACCAGTACTGAGTAGGTGCTTGCTTAATATAAGCAGGTGGAATAAGGAATAAACAGACGGTGAACTACAGCAAGGCCTCCCCAGGACATCAGGGGAGGCAGCAGGGAGGGACGGGCATGGTCTTTGGGGGATCTGGATGTGAATTTCAGCCTCGTCTGACTGTGCGACCTTCAGCCTCACTGGCTGTGCAACCTTCATCCAGCCACTTGGTATTTCTGAACCTCATTCCCTCCTCTGTAAAAAGCAAGGGAAAGTCACACCCACGTGACAAATCAGGTGAGTGAAGTTCAGAGACATCCAGACTCTGCAGGGTTACTAGGGCGGGGTCAGAAGTGATGGGTATAAAAGGCCGATCACCACAACAGTGTGGCTGTTATCACTGCCTTGCTTTAGAATGGGCACCAACACCTGTCCCCTGCCTACTCCACCCACGATGCTTGATTGTGAGACAGCTGGAGGTGCTTTCGTGCCAGGGATTGCCTGTCACCCACAGGTAAGGAACACCTGCAAATTCCTGCACAGGGGGACAGTGGGAGAGGTGAGATGTGGGAGTAGGCAGGGTGGTGGCGCGGGAGTCATTCTCTCTGGAAAGGAGAACTCACCTTCTCATTTTCAGTTTTGTTCAGATAATAGTCTCTTGAGGGTAAGCCCAGGCCAGACTGGTCCACCTGGAGAGAAAGGAGGGTGTGAGGGGGACTCCCCTGTCCACTGCCTGGCCTCTGTCCCCCCGGGACAGCTGTGCATGCCGTGGAGGGTCCCAGAGAAGGCGAGCTGGTAGCTGAGGCAACCCCTGCAACAGGCCCACTGCGCTCCTGCCCCGCCTGGGGACAGCACAGGGACTCGAGCCCCCTCAGGGGACAGAGCCATCCTCCTCTTCACACCCCTCCTGGCCTTGGCAAGGACCTGTGTCATCAAACACTTCCTCAGGTGATGTAGAAATAGGGAACTTCCTAACCTGGAGAGCAGGATTCAGGAGAGTGCCAGAAAAGGGCTTGTTGAGAGCCAGACAGGTTGGGGTTGGGGGGCGTCAAAAATACCACTAGGAGCCCATGACTACACCCTGACGTAGAGAGAGTTCATTTGCTTGATAAGGAAAGTGCAGCTCAGACAGGTTGAGGCGTTTGCCTGAGGTCACACAGTGAGGGTGTGGCAGAGATGGGTGGAAAAGCAGCCTTCACGGCCTCGCCCGGGTGGCTCGCTTCTGCATCTGGAGCGGGCAGGCCAGGGCTGGGACTCCCCTGGGTGTGGCGGACGCAAAGCCGTGCCACGAAGAGCCACAAAGGCGGAGGCTGAGGCGGAGAGGTGGCACCAGCTATGCCTGGCAGCTGACACCGCTCCTGGGGTCCACAGTGACCAATCAAAACCCAGCAGAGTCATCTGTGACCCCACCTGCCCACAGAGGGCAGTCTGACCTCTTATAACTTCTTGCTTCCAAAAATGTCATGGTTGGCAACCTCCAGAAATGACTCAGGTTCGGAACCCAGAACGTGCCCTGCCAAGTGTCCCCCCAACCCCAGCACTGGCTAAACTCAAAACGCTGTGGCCTCTCGCCCCTCCCACTGGGCTTCCAGCCAGCTCACCTGGATCACGTTGCTATTGGAGTTCTTGGAATCAGCGCTGACGTAGACAGAGAAGAAGGGCGAGGTGCGGTAGTGGGAGGTGACCACCTGCAGGGTGTCCTGGAAGTTGTCCTTGTCCCAGGGACCTGTGATGTTCCAGCCCCCGAGCTGTGAGCAGGGAGAGGAAATGGGGAGGTGACGATGGGGGAGGCCTGGGGGCGATTTCAGCTTCTGCTGACCTGCTCTGTGACCTTGGAGCCTCAAGGGCAAATGAAAGGGATGTTCTTCCTGTAGCGGGGTGTCTGACCGGTGACCTGGCTATCCCGGAGGGAGTAAAGACTTCTCCTTAGACAGTGGGCCACGGAGCCATATGGCGGCTGCTCCCTGGGGGGCTGGGGCTGGGGCTGGGAGGGAGACCCCTGCACACTGTTCACTTTATCAATACCGAGTCACATAACAGCGGTTGCTGTGAAAACATAAATTCAACTCTGTGTATGGAAGAAAAGGCTCCACATGGGCTACTCTGGGCGGCTTCAGTCCTCAGATCTGTGATCTTATTTAATCTCCTCCATCTTACTCAGTTGGGTACATGCAGTGGTGTGGGCCTGTTTTAGAGAGGAGAAACTGGGCCGCTCCCTGTGCCCTCAGTCCCCACCCTGCCACAATGTGTCCCCCAAGCTGAGCTGGGGGGCGGGGCCTCCAGGAAGCCGGCGGGGGGGCCAGCCAGTAAACATCCACAGCCACCCTGTGGGGCCCCACTGGACTCCATCCAAGGCTGCCTGGGAGGTACCCAGGAAGAAACTTCTCCGCAGGAGGAAGGGGAGTCCGGGGTGAGTATCCTCCTCCCCAGGAGGACTCTACTTTGGATCCAGGACTTTCTGTGGGTCCTTCTGGAACACACACAGATCCCGCCTCACACACAAACATGCCCTCTGAGGAAATGTCAGCAGCAACTCAGAGAAACATTTTCCCCGTAAGTACAGCCACCGTCCCACACACAAATGTACAGGCACAACAGGTGTTGACAGACATCCACAACAGACGCTGACATGCAGCCCCACACAAATGCGCGCGCACGCGCACTCACGCACACGCACACACACACACAGCAGGGTGGGTGAGGTGGCGGAGGGGCGGGCGGCCGGGTACCTGAGAGCTGGGGAGGAAGCCAGTGGTAGGAGGAGAGCCCAGGGATGTCACCCCGGGGGTCTCACCTTCTCAATCAGCTCCATCAGGGGCTTGGCCTTGAGCTCCTCGATCCTGGTTTCGTTCATACACGCACGGTAGTAAACTTGAGCCTTCCTTTCTGCCTCGCTCACACTAGCTGTGGAATTTTCTGGAATGACAAGGGACAGCAGAGCTGCAATGTGCCCCCCTCTGCACCCCGGTTGGCCCAGGGTGAGTCCTCAGAGGCTGGTCTCAGCCGTAAACAGAGCAAGGCTATCTGGGCAGGGTGAGATGCTCATTCACGGGGCACGTGACTGCCCCTGGGCAGAGTTACAGCAAAGTGGCCGACCACAAAGAAGAGGAAGCCACGTCCCTCCCTCTGAGGTTCAGACTCTCAGTCCCTGGGTTGGCAGCAGGGATGATCTGGGGACACTCTGCCTTCCCACTCTTGTGATAACGACTAGAGTTGGCCTTTGCTTCAAAGGCCCCATTCATTATGAATTTACATTATGAATTACTCAGTGGGGCCAGGTGTCTTCCTCAGACTTACACTTGACCTGGGGGGCCATTGCCCACCCTGCCCGCCCTGCAAGCAGAGTCGCAACCCTTTATGCCAGGACACCTGTGGGTCTCTGTCATCTCTTCCCCGTGCTCTGGGCCCCCAGCATGAGGCCCCCAGGGCTGTGCTGCACATGCGCACAAGCACAGCGACGGCAGGATCCACAAAGGACCTATTATGTGCCAGGGCTCCTGTGCCTGAGCCTGTCTCAGACCCCAGCTCCAGACCATGCGGGACCCCGGGACCCCGGGACCCTCAATTCCACCTGTCAGGTTTGCTCCCTCCCTGGGGAACTCCTCACTGCTTGGGTCACTTTCCCTCAAATCATAGTCGTTTCTGGGCCTCCCTGGTGGCGCAGCGGGTTAAGCGCAGCTCTGTGGAGCTGTTGGCAGCTGCGATGCAAGTTTGATCCCCGGCCAGGGAGCTTCCCACATGGCGCAGCAGACCTCTCCTGCCTCGCCTGCTGCTCCCCTCAGCAGTGGATTTCAGTAGATCTGCCTGTGCTGCTCCCCACTCTGTCTCTGGTGAACCACCCCACACCTCTGGCCTGCACCCCAACTTGCATGCATAAATAAATCAATCTTTAAAAAAAAAACCATAGTCGTATCTCTGGACCTTCAAACTCCTTTGTTTCCTTCACAGACCCCCCCCACACCCACAAAGCCTTTTCTGGCAGAACTTTGTCAATCACCCACTAAACAGATATGAGAGGCCTACTCTGTGCCAGGCACCGTGCAAGCTCTAGGGACACAAAAGACAACGCCCCTGGCCCTATGGGGTTTCCTTTCTAGCGTGAAGACACAGACTGCAGATGAGTAACAGAAAGAGGTCATCCGGGCCCTGCACGGACACTCTCAGCCCTGCTCGGCCTCTCTCAGAGGCCATCTTCCCTATGGAGCTCTCCCCAGATGCTCACCCTGCGGGCCCTCACTCTGAGCACCCATGGCGCAGCAGCAGGCTGGCCACAACATCTGACCGTGTGATCAGATCCACGTGGCCCCCACGGAGCTCACGGCCCACTGGGAAACACAGACCCACCGAGGACCCAGGGCACACAGCAGCACACTCTGATCGAAGCAAAAGGTTTGGGGACCCAGGGACGAGCCTTACCCTTGGGTGGGGTGGGGTGGTGTGTGGGGCTTCCGGAGGACACTCCACTGGAGCTGGCATTCTTAGAGGCAAAGAGTGACTCACAGGGGGAGATGAGGGAAAAGGCCACTGGGTTTGGGGGAGCCGCACGATATGAGGAAACTGAGGAAGCACACAGGGCGTGCTGTTTGGAGGAAAGAGATCGTTTGGTGTAGCCGGTGGGGGCAAAAGGCACAAGTCACTTCCTGACCAGTGGACTCGGCTTCCCAGCCCTCGGCCGAGCCTCCCCGTCACGCCAGGGGACAGCGCCGAAGAGGGCCCTGGAGTGGCCTGGGGTTAGTTTGAGGGAGACAGAGACACTGGGGTCCAGGGCCCGAGTGATGAGGGGGCACAGGAGGGGACACAGGCCCCGGATGCTACTGAGCCCTGGAAACACCTGGGACCCCAGGGCTCCTCATGGGGAGGGGGACAGAAATGGGGAGATCTGGGACTTCTCTGCTCCTGACTCCAGAAGCTGAACATCAGGAAAAGCAAAGGGGGAGACCCCCACCCCCTCCAGGGCCTGTTTCATGACACTGGCTCCATCAGGCTCTTAGAAGGAAAGCACCAGAACCAACACAGCTTCCAGACGCAGACGCAGCGTCTCCCCACTCACCGGCCATGACCCTGAAAGGCCAGGCCTGCGTGGAGGAGGTGCTCTGTGCGCTCCCCCCACGAGGGCCGGCACCTCCCTCCCCAGGGCACCAAGGCCACGGAGATAGGAGACCGGGGCAGCCAGCTGTGTTCTGGACAGCGAGAGTCCCAGCACCCGGGCGCACCCCGGAAGGAGGAAAGCCTCTCCACTGAGCAGCTGGGTTCAAACTTCCCAGGTGGGTTCAAACTTCCTCCAAGCTCCACATCCTGGGAGTCAAGTCCACCGGCTTCCCCACAGATGTTTATTACGGTCACATGGTTCGGGGACTGTCAGACTGGGCGGAGGCGGTCAGCTCCAGACTGCCCGCAGCCTGGGGGTGAGACAGAGCCCAAAGATCATCCCGAAGGCTGGGTGATAACACACGGGGCAGGCCTGGAGGAGAAAGCCCAGGCGGCCGTGAGGGAGGGTGCGGGACCTGGGGAAGCCTCGCCTGAGCTCTGCGATGCAGGCAAGTTCAGAGAACACGGGTGGGCGCAGCTCCTACTCCGTGGCCAGGCGTCCCTGCTCCGGGCACCAGGCGGGCACACAGCAGCCCGCAGCTTCATCTGGGCAGGGAGAGGGTGACGAGGCCACTGGTTTGCATGGGGAGGAAATGAGGCAGGTGGGGCAGGGAGGACAGGAGCGTGGGCCCCTCAGGAGTGAGTGTTCAGTCCTCTGTATTCCCATGTGAACACGGGCTGGAGTGGCAGCCCCCCACCCCACTAGGACAGGCTGCCCAAGCCCCCTCCGAGACCACCCATGGGGATACCTGCCTCACATTGTCCCACCTCTTCTCCTCATGGGGCACAAGAGCCAGATGGGAAGCCACGGCCACAGACCAGGTTAGAAATGACAGGGGCCTGGGCTAGGTGCAGCAGAGAAGGGCCCCGTGACGGGGTGCTGCCAATGGAGAATGTGGGGAGTGGAACAAAGTAGTTCGGCTATAAGCACTTTAAGGCTGAGCTGTCTATCACCCATTCAAGGGAACTCTGGGTGGGTGTTTACAGGGCTGTTGTCTCGAACCACTCTTAGTCTGAACGGGTCCTGGACTAGACAAAGGCCTTGAAACTCCCCAAGTGGCCCTACATTATGAACCAGCAGGGGCAATATCGCCCTCTGTGGGAGACAGAGCTCCTAGAGGGCAAAAACCAATGTTATCTTTTCAGGTACACACAGTTCACCAACAGCCGCACCTCTGCGGTATTAACACTTTGGGGTAGGTGGGCTACACTGAAAAAAGCCCATCTGGATGGCCTGAACTCTGCCACCAACTGCTCCCAAGCTCCTGCCTCAGGGTCACCGTGCCTGCTACACTCCTCTCCTCCTGCCCGGCACACTCTTCTCTTCATACCCATCTGTTCTGTTCTCTCACTTGTTTCAAGTTTCTGCTCAAATATCCCTCCTCTGAGAGATGATCCTTCCTTGCCACCCTGTTCTATCTCTCTGCCCTTTCCTTCCTGTGTCCACTTGATTTTTTTGAAAAGTTTTTAGTCTTCACAACCATGTTGCTTACTTACTCATTTATTTTATAGTGTCTCCCCTGCTGGTATGCAAATTCCACAAGAAAAGATGGTCTTACTCCTAACACAATCCCAGCACCTGGTGATGGCGCACAGCTCTAGCGCAACACCAGATAACTGAGGGAAGGAATGAATGAGTGAATGAATGGCGTGTTCTGGGAGCTCTGTGGAGAAAGACACCAATCACTTCAGCCTAAGGGCGGAGCTTGGTTTTGTGTAAGGAGGCCTGGTCTCCTTTAAGACACGCCCTTGTGGGGCCTCCCTGGTGGCTAAATGGGTTAAGTCTCAGCCTATGGCTATCCAGAGCCACTGCAGCACAAGTTTGATCTCTGGCCAGGGAGCTTCCTGCGCCATGTGGGACCTCTCCTGCCTTACCCGCTGCTCCCCTCAGCAGTGTACTTCAGTTGATCTGCCTGTTCTGCTCCCCGCTCTGTCTCTGGTGAATCTTCTCACCCTCTCCCCACCTCTGGCCTACACCCCAGCTCTTGTATGCATAAATAAAAATAAATCTTTTTTTTTTAAAAAGACATGCCCTTGTCCTGACTTCCACGAAGAAGGTACCCCTGGAGAAGGTTCTGTGGGGCAGGCAGAGGAGTCCATGGGGAGCTGCCAGGTGGAGCCAGCGGCCGCATTCCGGAGAGGGTGGCACTTCCATTGGTAGGGAAGTAACGTGGCAGCCCAGGGCCAGACAACAGGACTCCCAAGTGCCTGGGTACTTCCCTCCAGGGACCCTGAATTCCAGAAATTCCTTCAGTCTCTTCCCTGAAGTCCCAGAATGGGAAGACAGCACACCCTTTTATCGACCTGCTTCTTCCTCTGGGAGTTTTTATTGGAACATGCGCTCCCACGTCACTCCCCAGGAGGAAACAAATGCCCAGGCGGACAGAATGGTGGTGGGGCGGGGTGCTCCAGGAATGGGGGCTGCTGGGAATTCGTGTCCCTTCCCCCGCCAAAGTTGCAGTGAGACCATTTGGGCAGGTGCACGTGGGCCTTGACTCCTCAGCGGACAGGCCCTGATTGTTTTAGATCAAACCCAGCCTGTCTTAGGTCTCAGGAGCCCACCCTGGGAGGGGGAAGGGGAGCTGATAAAGGAGGCGTCTCCTGCAGGAGAACAACAATAACAATGAGACCATTGCCACCCACTGGTGCCATCCATAGGCCAGACCCGGCACTGAGTCTCTGGAGACTCCCCGAGATGGACATCAGCACCTCACTTTATCAGAAGGAAAATAAGGCTCGGATTGACGAGGGACTAGCCCGGGAGGCAGAGCAAACACGCCGCAGGCTGGGATTCAGGCCCAGGCAGCCTGAAGCTCCCCAGAAAATGAACAGCTCCTTCTGTGGATGGCTGAGGCTGTGTGTGTGCATCTTATCAGAACAAATTCACAAGTGGGTGCTAACAGTATCACACCCAATTTATGGGCAAGAGGTGGGGTAATCTGCGCAGGGTCGCCCAAGGGGCTGGGGCCACAGCGGAGTCTGAGCTCTCCCTGCTTTCCTCTCCTGCAGGTCGGCTCAGAAAACCAGCCGCCCCCAGGGAGCCCTGGGTGCCCTCTCACCCTCGGGTGAATCCATCTGTCCATCCATCCATCCGTCCATCCATATAAACATTCTCCGAATGTGAAAGATGGGCCTAATGCTGCAGACACCAAACTAGACAGATATTGTGTCAGGGGCTGATCTTGTCCCTAAAGCTTCCAATATGCACAAGAAGATGGAAATCAGACATTAAATATTGGAAAAGCAGGGCCTCCCTGGTGATGCAGGGGTTAAGTCTCAGCACTATGAAGCTATGGGCAGCCACTGCGGCACGAGTTCAATCCTCAGCCAGGGAGCTTCCCACACGACACAGCAGACCTCTCCTGTCTCCCCGCTGCTCCCCTCAGCAGTGCATTTCAGTAGACCTGCCTGTTCTGCTCCCCACTCTGTCTCTGGTGAATCCTCTCACCGCTCCCCAACCCAGTACCTCTGGCCTACACCCCAGCTCTTGTATGCATAAGTAAATAAAAATAAATCTTAAAAAAATATTGGAAAAACAAAAACTCCAAGTGATGTGACAGGTGACACGATTAACCACCAAATCACTGACATGACCACACAGGACGCCACCTGGAGTGACTCTTTCTCAGGGACACGGGCCCCAGGGGTAGGTGGGCAGGAGATGGCTACATTTTCTGTACAGAATCAGCCCTGTTCAAATTGCTCCAACAGGCGGGTGTTCATCTTCTGCAGGCAGGAGCACCCATGAAACACGGTGAAGTGAGAATGACAGGCACATAGGATGCAACTGTGCTCCAGGCTGGTGGCCTGCGTGAGCCTGCAGCCCCAGGAGCGAGGCAGTGGGTGCTGCAGACGGCACAGTCTCTGCCAAACGCACCAGCCAGAGAGCCTAGGATGAGGCCCCGCCTAAGGCGTGCCAGGTGGGCTGTGTCCTTGCCCTGCGGCCCCCACGCTGACTCCCCAAGGCCTGGGGGGCAGCCCAGGCATCTGTGGCAGCTCAGGTCACCCCCTCCAGTCAGTAGGCTGCCAGAACATGTCATGGGACATCTGGCCTTGCTCAGTACAGATCAACACAGAGCTACCTGGGTTTCCTGAGGGGCCCAAGTGAGGTCACCGTGCAGCGAAGGGGCGACCTGCCGAGCTGACCCAGGAAGCTGATGGTAACAGCCGCGCTGCTGGCCAGCTGACACGGCCCCACCGGTGCGCGTGTGCTCCTCCTCCTCACTGCACCCAGAGCAGCCCACCCTAGTGTGGCAGTCCAGGCACCCCTGCATGATCCAGTCTCTGGAAACTCCAGCTCTCCCGATACCTGCTGGCTGAACCCTCTGTCTTGAGGAAGTTGAATCCAGCTTGGCCTTTAGCCCGAGAATGCACTGGCCCACGCTCCTGCATTTCTGGTCACCCACTCACCTGCCTCTTGCCCCTGAAGTGGTTTCCGAGGTAGCAAGGCCCACAGGAGAGGGGCCTTTCCCTGACTAGTTCCCAGGAGTGAGCCTGGGGGAAGGGGCGCCAGGATGTGCCTCCTGGGGAAGCTCTTAGTCCCTCAGTATGACGGGGGGTGGGGGGACCCCAGTCACTGTGTCCATCAGACCAAGCCAGGTCTCGCCCAGCCTGGCCTGGCCAGCTCTATCAAGTAGCCAGTGGGGAAGCTGGTGTACCACACTTGTGGGCTGCGCTGTGGCCTCCGCCCAGCCAAGCGGACTTAGCAGAATCAGTAGCAAGGCCACAGAGCTGAGGGCCGCAACCCTGGGCCCGAATCTGAGCTCCACCAATTCCTTTGTGTTTGTGTAAAATGGGCAGAGATGGCTACTCCAGGCCGACTCTGTGGATTCAAGGAGTAACACAATCACATCCTCCCCTGATGAATGGGGCCACAGCAGTGCTCTCTTTACCAACCAATTATCCTTAGACCATACCTCCACCCTTCTCAAGGCTCTGGTTAGCCCCCACTTTGTAGGGGAGGCCAGGCCTTGAGAGGCAGAGTGGCCTGCAAGTCACTCAGCTGGCACAGGCCTCAGGCCTGGGCGGGCAGCCTGCTGCTGGCACTGACTAGGAGCCAGTGCTATGACGTCACGTGTAAGTCACTGCTCCCAGCAACCTCGGAGGTTAGAGGGCACCCTTATCCCCACTTTACAGACAGTGAAGCCAAGCTGGAGAGAAGCTGGTCCCTGTCAAGGCCAAGTGGGTAGTAAGCCAACACCAGGCCGGCCTGACTTCAAAGGCCTGCAGCCTAGCTTCCTAGTAGCACCAGACCGTGGCCCAGGGTCAGGGCTTGGAAACATGGTTCTGGTTGGTCTGTTCCTACCCACCCCGTGACCCACAGGGTCAGGGTCGATGCAAGGCCGGAACCCAGGGCTGGAAGCCACTCCTAGGGCCCCCGCCACCTGGAGGTGGGGCAGGGGGCAGATGCAGCCGTGGTGTGGACCCCAGGTCCTCCTGCTAAGGGCGAGGCCCAGGACCAGCAGGCCAGGATCTGCAGGCACTATACACAATGGACGGTTCTGGGTCCTGCTGGCGACCAGGGGGCCCGCCCGACTTTCTTCCCTTGCCCCCTCTTACTGCCGACAGCTCCCCAGGTCCCGAGCCCGCTCTGTTCCTGATGGCAGTGGGGAGAAAGAGCTTGATCAGGGCAGGGGGCGCAGCAGACACTCAACAAACGCCAGTCTCCTTCCCTATTAATTCAGGCCCTCAATGCTCTGTCCTTCCTGCAGCTTCTCCCCAACGGGGTGGGGTGGGCAGGGACCATGCTGTGTCTTGTACCTGATGGAGGGGTGCAGGACAGGGGAAAGGGCACGCAGGCAGGAGCCAGCAAGTCCCAGCTCTGCCACTTACTAGTCTGTCTTGGGTGAACAACTGGGGTGAACACCCTTCTTAGCTTCTACCCTACAGGGTCAAATGGGATGACGTCTACAAAAGAGCTCTGTACGCTGTAAAGTGCTATGCAAAGGTCAAGGATGAACAGTGGCAGTAACAACCCAAACAGCAGCCACCACCACCAGCCAGGCCTAGACAAGGCACTTTAGATGTTTGTTCCCACTGCATAGCCTGGGGGCCTGGTTCCCACCGCACAGGTGAGGGCAGACACCGGAGTTTGTGTAACGGGCTCAAAATCACCAGTAGGTGGCACAGCAGAATCTGAACCAGATCCTGGTGCCGGGCGCAGAGGTGCTGGCCCATCTTGGTGGCCCACCTGGGCTATACCCTGCTTCGGTCCATGGTTCCTGCCACCAGCCCCTGCTGGGTCTCCAGGTGCGAGGAAAGGACACAGCTGAGCTCCAGGCTGGTCACCACCAACATAAGTGCCTGAAAGTTCTGGAGTGAGAGGCTGGATCCCTTCCAAAGATGGTGGGGCGGTGGTGCTCCTGCTAGAGAGAGCTGCCTCAGCCCCGCCTCAGTCATGGACAGGGGGCCGCGAGGCTGAGGGGGCTGCCAGGGGCTGAGGAGAAACAGCGATGGGTTTCACCCAGCAGCAGACAGGGCCCTGGGGCAAGGGAAGGAAAGAAAGGAAAAGTGTTCTTTCCTGGTTTGCTTATTTCCGCTCTCATCTCAAAGACACAATTGTCAACTTAGACTTTTCCCTATCTTACAGGAAGGGTTCTGTCCCTTTGAGGTCTTTTCTATTTTGACCTGCTTTTGAGTATCTTGAGGGTTTTCAAAAGACCTTAATTTAAAGTATTTGTTGAAACAAACTGCTGTCACTGATGGGTTGACTGACTGGTTTTTCCAGATGTAGCCCGGCTCAGCCCTGAGGGTCCCAGGGTGAGGCAGGGGTCAGCAAGAGAGGGATGGTCTAGCCAAGGGCCCTGGCTGCTGAGGGGTTGGAGTCAGGACCGCTCTACAGCATGGGGTGTTGGGATTTCACAACAGGAGCCCAATGGGCAAATGTAATTCAACAAATATTAACTAGGTTTGCAAATAACATGGCTGCAAATAAGACAGACTAGGATTCTAATCCAAGGGTAAAATCCCCAGCACCAAGGTCAACTAGATGCCCTCTGAAGGCCTGACAGGGAGCAGAGAACCCTGGTAGGATGACTTGTCACCCAAGCTGCTTGCCATGGGGCCAGGGAGGAGTCTCTCCTGCATGACTAAGCCTCAGATAAACTGTTATTATAGCTTGTCTGGGGGTACGACCATAGAATCTCATCTGCTGTGCTCAGCCTGGACTCCCGCTCCCAACTTTCTAAATTTGTCCAGACTAGTCACGCGGCCGCCACGAGAAGCCACACTACAGCACAGTTCTGATGCACCTACCACGTGCACGCGCCACATCAACGCTTCACACATGTGAGCTCTGGTCCCCAAACCTCTGCAGTTTGGGATGTGACAGTCCATTTTACAGATGAAGACACTGAGGCCGGGAGCTCAGTAACTTACTCAGGATGGGTCCCAATTCTGCTTGGCTCTTCCTTTAACTGGGCCAGCCGGGCAGCTCCAGCTGACCACCCCCCTCCCCCGTGGCCACTCTGCAGCTCCCCGCAGGGGCTTACCCAGGAGGTGCTTGATGATGGCCTGGTTGTGTTCCCAGAGGTTGCTGAAGGTCCCCCAGCGCGAGTGGCCGTCAGGCACGGGGTTGGCTTTGATCCAGCCGCCACAGGCGTAGGTGAAGAAGTCTTGGCAGGGGTCCACCGTGGGGTCCATGGAACTCAAGATGGAGCTGGTCACTGAGACACAGGCCTCGCTCAGACACACCGGGGGGGTTCCTGGGAGCAGTCAAAGACAAGTAGTTGGGGGTGGGCAGGGAGGAGGCTGAGAGTGTCCAGAGCAGGTGACTGGGGTGCAGGGTGCCCCACCCCAGTCTTGACTGGTGGGACTTCAGCTTAGCGCCCTAAAATCCTTTCTATGGTTTAGAAAGTGCCCAGAACCAAGGTGCTTCTCTTCACTAGGCCTTCCTTGTACAACTATTCATTAACTTTTTATTATTCTCTGGAGTTCAACAAATCTGTTCATTCATTCATGCATTCATTTATTCAACAGAACAATTACTCTGCATTTCCCCAGCTCCTTGCTGAATGGAGTGTTTGGGGGGGTATAAAAGGCACAATCCTTTCCTTCAAGAGTCAGTAATTTGGGCTTCCCTGGTGGCCTAGGGGTTGAGTCTCAGTGCTGTCGCTCATATGGCCTGAGTTTGACCCCCGCCCAAGGAGCTGACCCACATGGCGCAGCAGACCTCTCCTGTCTCCCCGCTGCTCCCCTCAGCAGTGTATTTCAGTGGATCCACCTGTTCTGCTCCCCACTCTGTCTGGTAAGTCCTCTTACCCCCACATACCTTTGGCCTACACCCCAGTTTTTCTATGCATAAATAAATTAAAAAAAAAAAGAGTGAGTAATTTAGTTGGGATACACATGTCACAAGAAAAGTCCAAAGTTAACAGGAGAAATGTCTGCCATTCATACTACAAACATAAACTAAGGGCTAAGTACCCGCCAACTGGGTGCTGCAGACAATGTGGGGCCAGGACTCAGGAAGAAGGAAAAGACAGTTAAGAATAGAAGGAACTACGAAAAAACTATGTACTTGTACCCAAGTACAGGGCACAAGGCAGGGGAGTTATGTAACTGAATTCTCCAAGACAAAAACAAACAACCCTAAAAGATCAATTTACTCGAGGCCACTTTTCCATGAGGAGACTGAGGCATTGAGACTTTGCTCAATGGCCAAGGGGAATGAACCCCACCCTCCTCTGCTATGCCTGCTCTGGGCCTGCAGGGAGCCCTCCCAGAGAAGGCACCACACTGCCAGGAGGCAGGACAGCCCCGGCGGTCGGGGCAGGTGGGCAGTGGGGGGAGAGCCGGGTCCTATAAGCAGAGAGTTCTGCTTCCTCTGAACCGTGCTCAGAGGACACAGGGAAGAGGAAGTGGGGGTTGTCTGAGGACCAGAGGAGGCAGCACCCCTGTGTCTGGCTGGGGGTGGTCTCCAGCAAAGGAACCAAGTTGGGGGCCACCTCAGCTGCAGCCCTGTGGGAGGTAAAGATGCGCCTGACCGCAGGAGCTGGAGAGCCAGGCCGGTGACTAAGGCTGGGGCCACGGGGCATGTCGGCACTTCACACACATCTGTGACCTCACTGGGGCCTCAGGACAGGCATCAGAGGCAGGTGGGCCACCCTTTAAAGGTGAGGACTCCGAAGCGCGCTGGTGAGCAAATGGAACGACTGCGTCAGGCAGCTGGGCGGGAGAGCCGAGTCGGGCGAGTCGGGTGAGTCGGGTCTGCCCACCGCACAGGGAGGAGTGAGCAGGGCAGGCCTTGGCAGCTGAGACCAGGGTTCTAATCCCAGCTCTTTGCTTCTGGAAGTGGCCCTCAAGAAAGTGATCCCCCCGCTCTGTGCCTCAGTTTCTCCACCTAGACATGAGGGAGACCCGCGGGGCCACCTTCATGTGGTGATGACACCTCACGGCTGGGGACGCTGACCCCGCTCTTGAGTCCTATGGCCTGGTGTCCCAGGACAGTCTGGGAGTAGAGGAGAAAGCACAGGCTGGTGAGGGCTCTTCGCCTTAGTCCCACACACAACGCCAGTCCGTGTGGGTGGGCTGGGTGGCCTGTGGGCTTATTAACACCTGAGGACAGTCCTGCAGACTGACCAGGGCTGAGAGGAGCCAGCCAACAGCAGACACAGGGTCACTTTGAGATCTTAGTCACTCTGAGCTGATTATACAACACCTTAAGTTACTGAACCACCAGGCATGTAAAGAGAGAAAGGAAATGGTGGGGGATGTGGCCCCATCTGAACTACCTCTAGATCCGATCATGCTAATCAGAGTTTCATGCCCCAAACACAGAGAATGTACCAGGACCTTCCTGAGAATGAAGTGGGGAGAATTTCCATATAGTTTGGAAAAGCCTATTCACTATTATGATCCAACTTCTATTTGGAAGAGGAAAAAAGAACACCTATTGTTTCCCTACAACAAACTGCAGGAAGTATGGCGGGACCCAGTCCTGGCTGTGGGGCTACCCTGAAGACAGGCTGGGGGAGGAGGGCAAGACTCAGGGAGAGAGAGCAGAGAGAGAAAGAGAGAGAGAAAGAGAGAGAGAGAGAGAGAGAGAGAGAGAGAGAGAGAGAGAGAGAGAGAGAGAGAGAGAGAGAGAGAGAGAGAGAGAGAGAGAGAGAGAGAGAGAGAGAGAGAGAGAGAGAGAGAGAGAGAGAGAGAGAGAGAGAGAGAGAGAGAGAGAGAGAGAGAGAGAGAGGGAAAGACAGAGAGACACAGAGAGAGACAGACAGACAGAGACCGAGACCGCGACCGAGACCGAGACCGAGACCAACTGGCTTTAAAACAAAATAAGAAGCCAGTCCCAGGAATCAGAAATTTGAGTTCTCACTCAGCACCGATGCTGGGTGCAGGGCAAGGCATGTGGGTGGCACTGAGTAATAATCACTTGATTATTTAACTAATGGTTTGTAGATCCTTTACCAACAACTCCTGGCTTAGCAGGAGCTTAATGCACATTTGATCAATTAGTTAACAGTTTGCAGGTCCTCCCTTGTCTAAAGTCAAGGCTCCATATCTGCAGGGAAACCTTCAAAGGTCTGTATCCCTCGGGGGCCCCTTGGCTGCCTGGGGGTCCACCATCCAGCACAGACGAGGCTGTGCCATAGTGGCTACCCTGTCTGTGAGTTTGAGGGTAGGGCCAGTATCTTCCATTTCTATTTCCTTTGCCCAGTATTGTACTTGGCACCCAGTGACCCTTCAACACATATTCACTGAATGAATGAACAAATCAATGAGTAAATGAAAGAGTTTTGTCCAGCACTTGTCACCACCTACAGAAGCAGAAGATCTTTCTTCCCTTTAAAACACGCATGACACCCAAGAAGGCAGGACCCGGATCTAGCTCAGACACTGATCTGGATGGTGCCTGGCCTCAGAACTATCTGAGACACTCTAGTATTTTCTGGGAGAACTTGCAATTTGTTTTGCTACCACTGTTTGCAAGTTTCTGAATAGGAAGGTGTTACCAGAAGATGGACAAATACATATTTAAGTGCCCAGACATAACTGAGAGGTGGGCCTTTCAGAATCATCAGATTTGCTTTGACTGGCTGGTGTTGGCTCAGATGTGTAAGATGCCGGCACCTGCTGCTCAGGAATGAGGTCACTGTCAATTCCAGGGTGCCACTGCTTGCCTAGGCCAAGGCAGCCAATAAAGACACATGAATTGGTTACTGGGCTACCTGGCCCAGCTCCATCTCAAAGGAAGGAGTTCCTCTCACCCAGGTCCAGGGGAAACCCTTACAGAGTCCTCAGGAGCCTGGGACAAAGGTGGAAGCAGGTCCCTCCCCAGGGACCCTGCTTGTCAGTGACACCAGAAGCACTGAGCCTGATCACCGGGAGTCGGTACTTGGGGACTCCCTTTTGTTTCCCAGTGGAGAAATACGCTGGGGAGTCCTCGGGGCAATGTCACTGGCTATTGGTGTCTTCTCTGTGCTTTCTGCACAGGGCCAAGAACATGAAATTGATTGAGGATGAGGCAAGATGGCAGCTGCAGGACAAGGTGCCTCGCAGAGAAAGGCTGTTCCCAATTTAGGTCTCCTCATTCCTTTGTCCATTCAATCCTTCCTTTATTCACTTTGCAAACTATTTGCACACCAATGGGATATAAACATTATGCTAAGCACATCTAGTTAAGGACCTCTATAGAAATCATGAATGAATGAATCAAATATGTATTAAGTACCTGTTGTGCCAGGCACATTTGGTAAAACATTTATAAGCTATTAAATAGTCAGTTAAGTCACAAAGCAATTATTTCTTAAGCACCATGTGGGCACCTGACGTAGAGTAAGCACCGTTATCATTTTGGAATGGAGAATGAACAAAGGAAGGAAAGACTCCTTGACACAGAAGGGACAGAAGACTGACTCCGATAAGTCCTACCCAATGAGACTCCCAAGCCCCTCGCCCAGCCCTTTCTGCTGCGACTTCCCACACAAGCCACAAGTTCACAGCGGGGAAGGCTCAACAAAGCTGGGCTGGACATTCCCAGATAGGGTGAAGGGTCCCCTTCCCTCTGGAGGGGTGAGCAGGTGACCGGGTGGGTGAGTCAGACCCTGAGCAAAGCCCCCAGAGGCTGCTCAACTGACCTGCCGTCAGAAAGCCGGACATCAGGCCCCAGGGAAGTGTGAGGCCCTGGCTTTGGCTGGCTGCCCCGCCTCACTAAAACTTGTGCCCTTTCCAGGTCTATAAATGCTCACTGACATCAACTCCATAGGCCTGGGGCTGGACCCCCTCAGCCAGACACAGAGACCAGACACATCACAGCCCTGACAGAGAAATGTGGTGGAAGAGGTACTCCAGGCAGCTGGATCATGAAGGACAGCTTTTCTGGGGTCTAGCCCATACTGGGCTACACCATGATTACAGCCACATAATCCTAGGCAACTCACTTGGCCTTGCAGCCTGTTATCTCAGACAGAAAATGGACCCAAAGTAATCATACCTGATAGGGGTGCTGTGAGGAGGGTATGAGGTCCCTTCTGCAAAGGAGAGGTGCCGCACGGGGCCCCGGGAAGTATTCAGTATGCAGAAGCAATTTTCATCACCTTGTTGGAACTGGGGATGGCAGACAGGGCCAGCTCACGTGTCCAACCAGCCCACGCCCCAGTAACAGTTCCAGAGCAGAGTTATGATAAAACCTCCCGGGGCACCAGGTATATGAGCTGCGCTATCATCTCAGCCCACCCAGACGGGATCTTCCCTCCATTACAGCAGAGAAGACACAGGCTTTCACAGATGAAGTGACTTGTCCAAGGTCACACAGAAGACAAGCCACTGCACTCACCCTGCTCTGCCCTAACCTTTACCTCGCCCGCACCACCCACTTCCCAGGTCTTGCCCCAGCTCAGCAACGAAGTCCTCCAAGCCAGCTTCCGGCCTTGGAGGCCAGCTCACACATTGTTTGCGGGTAGTTTTTATCGCACGCTAACAGGTGGTGCGGGCCATTTTTGTTAAATTTTTAAGTATAAAAATGAACATATTTATACGTTACCCGCATTCTACCGCTAGTCTATAAAAAAACGTATTAATACGTGTCCCGTGCTCTACTACCAGTCAATGTAAAACGTATAAATACGTTTCCCGCATACAATGTGTTCACTTGAGTGGGGGATGTCCCCTTGCCAAGTGGACGGAGCGGGGGGCAGGAGCGGGCTCAGCCCCCGAGGCCACGCAGAGGCACCTACTTGTCCGGTACTGGATGCCCAGTGATGCCAGGCAAGCCACCAGCCCCACTGCCAGAAGAGCCACCAGCACCACCAGCCGCTTCTCCACCTGGGTCCGCGCCGCCCAGCACCGCTGGCCGCTCCGGGGACTGCGGAAGTTCACCTGCAGGGAAGGAGGCAGGAGGGGCGGGGAGGACGTGAGCCCAGGGCTCCCCCTCCCCAGGAGGAAGGGGCTCCCTGGCAGGCCCAGGCCCTGGGGAGCCATGGGGCAGCCCTCCTGCCTCAGGGGTGGTCTGGTTTCCACGGAATCAGTCCTAATCCAGGAAAGGAACCGCCACCCTGTGAGGCAGCTCGGATTTGCTCCTAAACGTCACAGTCAAGTAGCTCAGCCCAGCCGGGCTGGTGTTTTTGTGTCACCTGATACGGGCAGAAGGAAAAAAAACACCAGCTTTTCCCTGTTTCTCCAGTAAGGATTCAAGAAAGAACAGGATGTTTGGGCTTTCAGGCATCCAGCTGGGCTCCCCGAGTCCCCACACCAGCAGGGACAGGCCGAATGACACCACCACAGTCCCCACTTCCCAGGAGCTCGGGCAGCCTCAGCCCATCAACTCCTCAAAACACCATGAGGGCTGAGTTATCAGTTCTCTTTCCACAAACGATGAGACAAGTCCCGAAAGGAGGCCTCGCCTCAGCAAGCAGCTAAGCAGGCAGAGCGGGGAGCCGAACCCACAGCCTTTGGCTGTGCAGCCCCCAGTGCGTCAGACGCTGGAGTCCTGGGAGATGTCGGGGGAGAGGCAATGGGGAAACAGCCCCATTCGGGCAGGTCCTCAAAGGGAGGAAAAATGCGCTGGTCTAACAGGCCAGCTAAACAGGAAGGGAGGCACAATGGAAGGAAGCGAGGGTGCGGCAGGCCCTCCAGGCTGAGGAGGGACAACAGCATTCCGAGCCCTCACACCTAAGGCCAGCTTGGGGCTCCCCTCTGTCCCAAGGCGTGCTTCCTGCAAAAATTACGGCTGCGGGACAGGAAGGGTCCCCTGAAGGTGGGGCTCAGTTAAGGTGACATCTTGGCCCTGAAGCAACAGCTGGGCACAGGCTCAGGGCCACACTGGAAATGTGAGGGGAGGAGAGACTCCCTTGCTTTCCACTGTTCACAGCCAGCAGGAAGGCAGATAAGGTAACAGACTGAAGTAGTCAGGGAAGGCTTCCTGGAGGTGGGATGCCTGAGCTGGGTCTTGAAGAATAAGGAGCTGGCCAGATGAACGGGAGAATGAAGGGGCGAGGCAGGCAAGGCCTAGATCCTGCGGGGTGCTGTAAGATGGGTGAAGAACATGGACTCCTTCCCGAGGGCTGGGACGACATGACTGGAGTTATCCTTTGGGAGGGGGAAGCAAGGAAGGCTTGGAGGGAGCAGGCATGGAGGAGGGAGTCCACAGCCGGCCAGAGGTGAGGGAGAGGGGAGGTGCAGACCCCAGCCTCTGTCTGACCTGCGAGTGCCCCACCAAGGGCCGAGGAGAGCCAGGCCACAGCCCTCAGAGCCTCACCGGGAAGGGCACCAAGCAGCAGCCCGAGGCCGCGTGGTCACCCTGAGTATTTTAGGGCAGGAAATGACTGGGAATTGCTGCACCAGAGAAAGAGGAACACAGAGCTCTTTGTGGAAGAAAAACCGGGTGCTCAAACCGAGAAAAGGAACTGAGGCTGGTGACATTTCCGCGGAGGTGCAGAGGCTCCGACACTGAAGCCGCTGTGTCAGGTAGAGGGAGGGTGCTGTCTCCCGAAGGCCCATAGGGGGCTTTTAAAGAGTAAGATGCTGCCCGCGCTGCTGCCACTAGGTTAGACCTCTGGGCTGGGAGCTGCGACCGACAGCTCGGCCATGGTCACGGCTGACAGTCATGAAGGGCTTTCCCGGGCATCCGTTCTCCCATGCGGTTTACACTGGGGCTGGCATTCAGAGGCTCCCCGAAGGACGTGAAGCTGGCACTGCCATGTCTGAAGGCGCTGACATGGGTTCTCACTCTTCCCTGCTGTCCTGGGACCTGCCTCCTTCCCACCTTCTCTCCTCCCACTTGGGTCTCTCCCACTTTCAAGGCTCAGCTCTTGGAAAGAGAGGGGTGAAAGGCAGAGGCAGGGAGACCTTGGTTTTAGAGCACCCCCTCTGCATGGTTCTGGCTCAGGGAGAACAGAGGCGAAGCAAGGGGACACGGGAAGTCTCACGTGCACAGAGCAGCCCCACGGTGTGGGGGTCTGGGAGGTGAAAGGGAGAGAAGGAAGAGATGAAAGGAGCAGAGCGAGGGAAGGGAAAGAGAGTAAAGATGGCCATTAACGGCTGGGTGCTCCCCCGAGCTGGCACCGTGTCCGTTCTGCTGGTGCTGGGTGACAGGCCACTCCGTCGTCACCACACCTGAAGAGTAGGTACAGCATTAACTCCAGAAGAGACCCGGGAAATGGAGGGAGGCAGAGAGGTGACAGTGGTGAGAAAAGCCTCTCTCAAACCTCAGCTTGGCCCAGTGAGGCCCTGCTGCTCTGGGAAGAGCAGAAAGTTAGGCTGAGCCTCATTGTTGAGCAAACAGATGGCGTTCACTGCCAAGTTTAATTAGAAATTAAGTCAGAATGAAATTAAAACTCATAGTTCCAGGCAGAGGTGGCAAATGGAATCTGAAACAGGGTTTCTGCCCTCGCGAGCATCTCCTGAACGTGTCCGGCCAAGCCTGGTCTCGGAGGGCGGAGGGGCCCAGGGGCCTCCCCCAGGCTGGGGGGAGTCACCTGGAGGCACCGTGCCAGGGTCAAGGAGGCATCTCCCGGAAAGGCTGTGCGACCCCGGTGCCATGGACAGGGCGGGGGCTGCCAGCCCCTTCTGTCTGAGCCCATCATCCCGCCTCCACCTTCAGAAGGTGACAGGGAGGTTCCAGTGAGAGGAGGTCACGGTGAGGGGGGGATGGGGGGGTCCTCACTTTCCTTTTGGAAATGAAGGCAGATGGCTCACGAGAGACTGTTTTGCAGCGACTGGGGTAGTAGGATTAATGGCGGGCAGCCTGGTCGGCCTCGGGAGAGGTGACCGAGGTGCCACCGGCCGGGGAGCAGAGCCGACGCTCAGAAGACAGAGTTGAGAATTACGGCAAGTGCCCGGCTCAGCCAGCTTGATATCCTACCTACTGCTGTGCGAGGCCAAGAGAGAAGGAGACAGACAGACAAGGGTGCCCTTGAAAGAGAGGCGGAGAGGGAAAGAGATCGATGGGCCAGAGCAACAGCAAGAGGCCACGAGAGGCAGCGGGCAGCCAGTGCAGGAATTCCCAGGGTTTCCGCAGGTTTCCGCAGCCAAGGGAACAAAGCCCCGATGAGGGATGCATATTGGGTTACAGAAGTGAGAGCTTGGCTCGGCTGGGCTTACAGCTAGAACGGGTTCTGCAGGCGAGGACACCGCTGCCTAGGGGCCAGGTGATGAGGCAGCAGCAGAAGGGCGGGGAGGCCGGTTTTCAGAGGAAGTAGGGGGTGTCGAGAGGGAAGACAGAGACTTTTCCTGAGCTGCATCGCCCCACGACCTGGGCTTTGGGGAGCAGCAAACAGGCCAAGGTTTTGGCGGGGAGCCCAGCCCCTCCAGTCCACACGTCGGCCACCCCATGAGGGCTGGCAGGGTGACCAGGCTGCGTGCCTCGAGTCAGCCTTTCAGAGCAGACAGACCGTGACAGCTCAGCACAGCGTGACACCCTGGAGCAGCGTGGTACCCTGCCTCTGAGAGGGTGTTAGGTTGGGGAAGTTTCTTCCAGTAAAGTTTCCATATGATGGTCACGGGGCCAGCCCAGAGCAGATTGATAATGGCCCCCTGTGTACGAGCCTCCCTACTCATTCCCCATTCCCAAGTCTGTTCCAGTGACTTAAAGTAACACGTTTTGGGGAAGGGGACTCCTTTCCTTGCATCTTAACAGGACCCAACTTCTATTATTTAGAAGCAGCAAGCTTTCCAGCTCTCTCTGCTTCCAGAAGGAACACCCAACTCCCGAAGGCACAGGAGGAAGGGCACAAACCCGCTAAGTCAAAGGCCAGCCTTGACTTTATTAAGACCCAGCCGTGTCGCCGGGCAGCCTCTGGGTCTCAGGCTTCTTCTCAGGCTTCTATCTCAGGCTTCTTCTCAGGCTTCTATCTTTAAAATGAGGAAGGTGGATTAGGTCCAGGGCTTAACATCTCAGATTCGAGAATAACTTGCACGCCAAGAGTATAGGACCCTGACAGGTGGAGGTGGGTGAAAGTACCTCTTGATTAGCAAAGGTCTTTCTCAAAGTACTTAAGGGGCTGTCCACAAAACTGCTCTCGAAAGACAGCCCTGTGCATGACTTAGAAAAATGAGACAAACCCAGCTTTCCTTTTTATTTTAAAAACTGATTTTTAGAAGCAGCTGGATTAGTTGCAAAAGTTTTTATAAATGGTTGTGGCTACCTGCTTCCCAGTTTAGGCTGCAGGTCTAACTTGAGGTATTTCCCTTTGGGCCCCTGAAATGGTGTGTGTTGAGGGGTGGGGAGTGGGGAGCCAGCCTGAGCAGTGCAGAGGCTTCCAAGGGGAGAGCTATTAAGCTCAGGGCATCGCTGAGCTAGCTCACATGGGGAGTTTCCATCATAATCTCAATACAACCAAATTCATGTTCTCTGTACTCTACAAAAATGCTGTCACTTACACCGTCTCGTTTGATGTTTTGCAACAGCTTTGAGAGGTGGGTTAATAACAGTAACTCCATTTTGGGGGAAAAAAAAAAAGCAAAGTCATTTAAGTGACTTGCTTTCAGGTCTTACACCCACGAAAGGCGAGACCGGGCTCTGAGTTACTAGGGCTATTTGGTTTTCAGTTCTTCCCACCATCTGCAGTGACTAATTTTGATGGATTGCAATTTACTGGTGCCTAAAATACAAGACAAAGGAAAAGAAAAACTCTTTCAGGTAAGGCACAGGTAGAACTTGGCTAACCAGCAGTGAAGGCGGCAAGCTTGGTTGAAAGATGGGAGTTTCATTTACTAGGCTTGGAATCAATAACTCTAGAACCAGTGGGCTTCAAACAGTGTATGTTTCTAGCTGCCTGTCAAGAGAAGGAGATGGGGGGGCAGAGTCCATCTTAAAAAAGTCTAAACTTAAGGAGAGGTTGTGTTTCTGGCAACCAGCTCACAGAAGTTTCCCGAAAGGTTAGGATCCTATGGTATTAGCGTTCCTGGACCTTTTGTCCAACTTCAACAGAATGAAGAAATCTCTTTTTATAGACTGGTGCCAGGAGGTGTTTGTTTTTAACGACAGCATTGTCGGGGAGTTTTCAACAACATAGAAAAACGTTCACGGATTGGCATTAAGTGAAAAAAGAACCCAGCGTGGTGCAGTGTGAGCTCAGCTCTATTTAAAAACACACAAAAGTATGCTAAAACAGCAGTGTTCACCTCCAAGTGAGGAATCACCAGTTTTTTTAAATGTGACTTTTTTTTTAAACAAATAAGCACATCGAGCTTTTATATTGGAAAAAAGAGCCCCCTGATTAAAAACAGAAAGCTCTGCTCCCCACACCGAAGTGAATGGGTTCCTGACTTGGAGAACAAGTTCACATTTGCTTTAGGGAAGTTGTGGGGGTTCAAGGCAAACTGAGCTGGAAACTCATAGAAATGCCCTAAATCCCTGGGTCAACCTCTTTGGCTCATCCTGTATGGAGAGTGGACACTGCACCCAGTTTGGCCGTTTGGTGTAGGGACACCCGCACCGCACGCCAACCCACGTGAGCAGTGAAGTGACCACAGGAATGTCCCGAGCCACCCCGAGACACAGCTGCATGGTCTGTAATGTGGTGACAGGGGTGCTTACCTCATAGGTCATCAAAACAACGGTCCTAGCCGTCTCTTCAGTGAGTGTGACACCCACTTTTTCTAACCCCCATTTACAAGTGAGGAAACTGTGGTTTAAAGAGATTCAGCAGCACACATCCCAGGTCACAGGTGGTGTCAGAGTCAAACCTGGGACCCCGGCTTCAGAGGCGGGGAACCCCAGCAGACTAACAGGTCTGAAAAAGGCGAGACCCACACGAGGGCTGCCATGATGAGGACTGCAAGAGCACCCTGTTATTTTGTTGTGAATTCTCAAATGCTTTTGTGCTGATATATTTAGAACCTTCTGTGGAAGATGAGACTGGAAAAGATCGCTGATTAGATACTGTTTTGATTTGTAGGGGAAAAGAGCCTGCCACAGAAATTTAATTTCCGCCCGGACTGAGCCTCTTAAGAAGGGTCCACGGGGAAGCGTTCTGGACAGACTGGGTTTGGTTTATCACGCCTAGATTTCTAGTGCTGTGCCCCAAGGCAAGTTGTCACCCCTTTCGGAGCCTCAGTTTCCGCGTCTGTAAGTGGGCACAGCAGACCCTTCAGCTCAGGGGATCCTGAAGGTTCAGCGAGAAGGTTCCCTATCCCGGGGGCCATCACTGGGGTTCATGAGTTCGGATCTCCAAGGGCTTGGGGGAGGGACTCCATCAATGCCATTTCCCTTAATTATTATTATTATTCCAGTTTGTAAGAGATGCCTGAGCAGGGCTGGCCTGGCAGCCTGAGTTCCCACTAGTGCCAACTAAGCTCACCCTAAAACTAAGCTTGCCCTCTGGAGGAGCTGTGATTCGGGGTCACTTCATTGGGCAGCCTCAGACTTCCCAACTGCCTCTCGTGGCCGACCTGGCAGAAACCTCCTGCAGTGAGGTGCGGGCTCCTCTCTGTGCTGGCTTCTCTTAGGAGCCTGCGGGTGTCACTGACATTCTCTCCCACACACCTGCCTGGATCTAAAACCCAACAGGGCTGAGGGCCTCCTGGCCAGGCCACTCCCAGCTCAGCCCAAAGGGAGAGAGCAGAAAGCAGCCAAACTCCAGCTCTGTCCCCCAGGCAGGGAGGTGGGTGCATGTCCCAGTCTGTTGGGGTAGACCTGGGAGGGGAGGAATTGGGTTTCCTGAGTAGGCTGAAAAGGGGCAAGGAAAGGGGGCCCAGGATGGGTTCCTCCTCCAGGAAGTTCAGGAACTGGGGGAAAGAGGAAGGATGGGATGAGGTCGACCAGACAAGGCAACCAACCCACTAGGTCTGCCCAGGACAGAGGGGGCGCCAGGGACATAGGCCTTCCCATTATAAAACGCAGGCAGTTCAGGCTACGGCAGCAACGGGTTCTGTGACCTGGGCAAGTCTCTCAGCTCTCACGGACCAGCCTCTCCCACAGCCCATAAGTTCAAATCTACCCGGAGCTTCAACTCTGTCACCAGAGCTCAGGTCCCATGAGCAGGTGGTCAGAGGACGAGGGGACAGGCAGAGCTAGTGACGGGAAGCCGTGGGGGGAACTCAGCACTTCAGGGGCGCTTCTGCCCCAGGGAAGCTTCTTCCTGGCAAGCCCGAGCAGCACGGCAGGCACAGCCCCCTCCGGGCTGGCAGGAAGGGGGCGGGGGCGGCACCTGCGCATGCCCAGCTCAGCCCCGGCCTGGGGGCTCGGCCAGGGTCGGGGGTTCTTACCTGCAGGCCGTTTGGATACACGTCGCCCTCGGAGAGTGAGTCCACCAGGTCCTCCTCATCCAGCGTGGCCCGCTTGTAGGTCGACATCTGCAAGGCCAAGTGCAGCACGGACTCCCTCAGCGCCTCCATGGCTCTCGCGCCGAATAGGGAGAATGGGGAAGCGGCCCAGGCGCCGCCGCCACCGCCCCGCCCCGGTCGGGCCACCGAGACCGGCCCTCGGACCAGCCCGCGGTGAGGTGGAGGGGGTCCCGCCCCCCTCCCCGCCCCCCTCCGCGCTTATGCAACGCCGCGCCTCACCCCCAGCGCCGACAGCGCGGCGGCCACCGGGTGCCGCGGCCACAAGCTCCGCATGCTGCGCCCCGCGACGCCGGGTCCCCAACGCCGCAGCCGCTGAGCACAGGGCCGGCGGGCCAGGCCATGGGGCCGGGGCGGGCCTGGCACCACCTCCGCGGGCGGGGCCTCATTGGTGCGCGGCTCGTGGTTCCCTCCCTGGCACCACTCGGAGATACCCCCTCGGTCGGAGAGCCCCCCCAGGGCCAACCCCTAGCAGGCAGGACGGGATCTCGCACATCCCTTCCTTCTAAGAAACCTTAAATCCGGGCTCAACTTTAAGGGGGTCCCCAATGGCACGTACCCACAATCAATTCTAGGCAGGTAACGCTAATATGGCTCACAGCAGCCAAGAGGCGCTTCCTTCCACCGCTGGCTCTTAGGTGAGCCAAGGGGGTGGGAGGTTCCTCCCTTATCAGCTATACAGATTAGAGGGGGAAAGAGGAAGAATAAAAAGGGTGTCTCCCTTCTCATTTCCCCTTCCTCTAGCCCACGGTCTTTAAGCCAGAGTTCATGAATGAAATGAAATTCCATAGAACCCCCCTGACTTAGAATGAAAATTGATGTGCTGTGTGCACCTGGGTGGTTGGAGGGGAATCTCATGCCCACCACCAGGCTGGAAGGTGTGACTCCCTCTCCCCTCAGCTTCCCCAGTATTTAGAACCATGGCTTTGAGGCCAGTGAAACACCAAAAGGGTGTTTTTTCAATCCTTCCCTCCACTTTCCAACCAGGCCTCAGGAGTCAAGAGCCTCAAGCAGGTGCTCTGTCCCCCTGTGACCCTGGGCAGAAAAAGTGGGCTCTCTGGGGGACTTAGGTAAGGACTCTTTGACCCAAGACTCCAGAAAACCCAACCTCTCAGTTTCCCAAAGGAACCTCCACGGCTAGTGAGATGGGGAACCCCCTGCACTCATATGTTCTTTTAGAAGTGCCCTTCTGGGCATTCCGTACACAGTTGTCAACATCTGTATGTGAGGCGATAGGCTCAAAAGGGTGAGGTGCCTGCCCAGGGCCACAGCCACAGGGACAGTTTCTGACGGGTCTCAGGAGCCCACTCTTGCCTCCCTACTCTCAGGTGCCAGAATAAGACTTTAAAGAGGAAACGCTGATCCTGCCACTCTTGCTTAAGACACCTCCACCGTCCCTGGTGGGCAGTGCCTTAACCAGTCCCCAGGCCCCTGGCCACCCTGATCTTCACCTTGTGCTGCTCCCCACCTCTCAATCACTCAGGCCCCATTTTGGGGTCTTCACTCAGCTCCTCAGATTCTCCATGTTCCCCTTTTCCTAAGGCCTTTACAGCTGCTATTCCCTCCCTCTGGGACTTTCTTTCATCTCTCTACCCCTTTTCAGATCTCAGCTTAAATCTCACCTCTTCAAATGTCCCAACGACCCTAAGTTGCCCCTCAGTTTCTCTACTACAACAGCACCCCATTTTCTCCTTTATTGTATTTTCTGTAGTCTTTTTTTTTAATATATTTATCTATCTCCTCCCTCCTCAGAATTACAGTTTACCAGGCCTGGGACTTTGGCACAGAGATGCCCATTACTTGGCATAGTGTAGGTGGCAGACAGGTCAGAGGAATGGTGGAGTAAGCAGAGGCGGAAGAGGCGAAGAAGGAGATTACACTGGGCTAGTCCCTTTAATCCTCGGGCTTCCAGCTTTGCAAAGCTCAAGGACAAAGGGACTGGTCCAAAGGAGGGAAGGGGTGAGGCAAGAGAGGGGCAGAGGGGGGAGAATCCCAGGCATCCTCAGTTCAGGTGACAGCCAGGCTTTTGTTGAAACCAGGACAGGTTACAGTAAGTAACAGGTGTCAGCCACTGGAGGAAAAGACCCTTGAAAAACTTCAATTCCCTAAACATCTCCCCAGTCTGGCCCACAGCTGTTTCCTGGGTAGCAGAGGTGTGAGGGATTTCTCAGTTCTCTCACCCCTCTCACCTCACTTAAGCCTCTGGCCCTTCCCTGAGGCAGGTATTATTGGCCCCTTTTACAGAGCCTGAAACTGAGGCTTGGGGAAGTAACAAACTCAGGTGCAGAAGCCACGGCTCATCTTCCGGTTTCGTTTCAGAGATCACCCCACCCACCCGCTCTGAGAAGCTCTCCTGACCCCCTCCTCAGGCCCCAGGCAGGGGGTCTGCTCTGTTCCCACACAGCCCCCTCCCCAAGCATTCTAGACCCAGCGCTGCCACTTAGCTAGGAGGCAGCATCATGGGGTAGAGCAGACGAGGGTCCTCATCCTGGCTCCCAGGTGACTCTGGGGTGGGGGCAAATCCTACCTGCTCCCTAATCTTGCCTCTTCTCAGGAGAGATGCTTTTGTCACCCTGTCCACGGAAGGTGTTGGTTTGCCCTGCCCCTCCCCCAGGCCCCCCTCCGATAAAATGGCAGTGACACCTGACCGGCTGGGCTCTCAATGGGTGAGGGGACCGACCAGACAGTGCATGGAAGGCCCCGCCCACCTTGGGAGCATGGGAGGGCACCAGGACGCTGGTGGTTGGAACGTCACTCACCCACTGGGCCTACTGTGCTCCCTGCCAAGAGCCACTAACTCATTCCCACCTCATGGGTTCAGTTTCACTACAGAGCCCCAGGCAGGCCTTTCAGGAAGGGGCCCTCATCTTTTGTGTGCTGAAAAATAAACAGCTGTACTTGGCCAACTTCTGCTTGGGAGGTATGTGAGTGCCCTCGCCATCCTTCCACAGAGGCTGCGGTGGCGGGCAGCCTGGCTTGGCCCCTGGGGTGGGCTTCCAGCCTGCCTCCCACTGTCTTCCAGGCGCAGAAGAGCCCTTGGACATGGGGCCTGCTGATGCCCAGCGCCTGCCTTCAAGCACCTCCCATCTAGAATGCTCTTTGCTGCAGGTCAGGTGTCACTGCCATTTTATCGGAGGGGGGACTGGGGGAGGGGCAGGGCAAACCAACACCTTCCGTGGACAGGGTGACAAAAGCATCTCTCCTGAGAAGAGGCAAGATTAGGGAGCAGGTAGGATTTGCCCCCACCCCAGAGTCACCTGGGAGCCAGGATGAGGACCCTCGTCTGCTCTACCCCATGATGCTGCCTCCTAGCTAAGTGGCAGCGCTGGGTCTAGAACCTGGGTCCTGGGGCCTCCCCGGTGGCGCAGCGGTTACGCGCTGCGCTGTGGAGCTGTCGGCAGCGGCGACGCGAGTTCGATGCCCAGCCGGGGAGAATCCCACATGGTGCGGCAGACCTCTCCTGCCTCGCCCGCTGCTCCCCTCAGCAGTGTAGTTCTGATCTGCCTGTTCTGCTCCCCGCTCTGTCTCTGGTGAACCCTCTCGCCGCCCCACAGCTCTGGCTTGTACCCCAGCTTGTATGTATAAATAAAAAATAAATCTTTAAAAAAAAAAAATAGAACCTGGTCCTGGCCTCCTCTCTGGTGTTCTTTGTAGAAGGCGGGGCTGCGGCTTGGGTTTCGGGTGGGGATCTCGCAGAGTCCCGGGAAGCTGGGCCGGCAGGGCAGCCAGCACTTGTCTCCCTAATTGCCTCATTTGTGGTTGTGGGTGCCACACCCGGCCCGCAAGCTTCGGGGAAAGGGGAAGAACAACCGCTGCTTTGTCAGGAGTCCTGGATTGGCAAATCTGGGCCCAGTGCTCATGAGAAGGGCTGGCAGAGTTCAGGCATGGAGGAGTGGGAACAAGCCCCCCACCCCCCAATGAGAGCCAGATGAGGGTATGATGGTGCCCAGCTCTGGAAACCCACCCTGGGAAATCAAAGGCACAGGGTGAACAGTGAGATACTATAATCACGCATGCATTTCTGAGGACGGGGCCTCTGGCCTCGTGGCACCCGGGCATGATCCCATTTGCCCTGGCTGCCTTTGTCCCTCCCATGGCTCTGCCCGTTGGTTTGCCCAAGACAGGGAATCTTCAAGGAATCCTGGAACATGTTGGAGGTGGGAAAGAGCAGGGACTCCTTGGCCACACCCTCCTAGTTGTTTTCACATTCTGGTTGTAAGCCTCAGCTCCTTCGAAAGCTTTGTGGCCAAAGGCCCAGTGACTTCCTGCCTCTGGTGCCAGTAATTAGCTGGGATCCATGAAATGCTCATGTCATCTGATACACACGTACACCGTATGTTAGCTAAATACTCAGACTCAACAGGCACAATACCACGGTGGGTGAAAGCTCTGAATGCAAACCACAGTTCAGATTTCTTCTGTCACCTCCCTGCTGTGTGAACTTGGATAAGAGACTCAGCCTCTCTGGGCCTCAGTTGTCTCATCTATGAAATGGGGCTGACAGTAATTATACCTCCTCACAGGACTGTCGTGTTAACTGTCATGAGTGGACTAGTGCTTAGAACAGCAAGCACCCACTAAATGTTAGTGTTATTATGTGTAGTCGCCATTACTTGTAAGACATGAAAGCCTTCAACTGATCCTCACTCCCTATAGGACAAAATCCAAAATCCAAGTTGTGGCACTCAGGGACTTCCCCATTTGGCCCAAACCTACCTCTCCAGGCTGCCCCTCTGAATAACCCTGAGGTGTGGCGCCATCACCTTGGCTCCTCACCTATCCTTGCAGGTGTTCACCACGCAACAGAAAGTCAGAGTCCTTGATACGTATCAGGCCCTGTGCTGAGGCTGAAGAGGCAGCTCTGAGTAGGACTTGGTCCCTACCCTCAAAGGCTCTGAAGCTCATACCCCAGCTCCTGACTGTTTTTCCTCCAACCCAACTTCTCTCCATCTCTGGTCTGCCTCCTCCTCCAAGCAGTCCTCACTACTTCCCCAGTCACAAGAAATTATGCCCTTCTCTCTAGTGTGCCCCCAAACAGCACTGCATTACATTTAGGCCTTTGTCTCGGCCTCTTTATTTCTGGGATGGAGAGGAAGGACCGAGGGTATGGACAACAATCATCTTATTACCCCTCTGACCACAGCAGCCAGCACAGAATCTGTTACTGAAATAACTGGTTAAATTCTATCCCAGATTTTCACCAGGGCATAGGCATCGATGACTTCAACAAAGAAAAAATAGCAGCATTTAGCTGCTCGATGACCCTTTAGTAAAACCTGGCAAGGGGCAAAGAGTAAATATTTTGCCATCACTCCTGAAGATAACACATGAAATCTATTACTATTATTATGTCATCTGTTACATTGCCCAATGTCTTTTACATGGAAAATTTCCACGTGACTAATTCATTTTTAAGTTTACAACAAAATTCCTGAAGGAGTGAGTGAACTGCTTCTTTGCTTTTTGATAATAGGAATCATAAGAATTAGTCTGCAGTCCCCTTTTTTCCTTGGCTGCCAGGAGGCTCACAGTCATATTAAAAACTTACATGTAGGTACATTACTGGCCTCTATGTCCAGCTTTTTCATTGTCGACATTTTCCATTCTACTTTCTCTGATTTTACTGAATATGTTTTAGTTATAACCCATCATGAATCCTTTGTCGAATAACACAAATAAGAAATAACCTGTGTCTGGAATGCCCCTAATTCGCTTTCCATGAAGGCAGCTTCAAGGTATTCAACAGTGGGAGTGAGGCAGTAAAGACAGACCTGGATCCAACCCCAGGTTCCTTGGCTTATGTCATCTCCCCTCTCAGGCCTCAGTTTCCTCATCTGTAACCAGGGTCACTGTACAGATGAAATGAACTGAAACGACCTGCCCAGCACATAGCATTTCACCTCCAAGTAAACGGCACCTGAGGGACATACTGCGACACCCACCTCACACCTGCTTGTCAAGGTTCCTTTGTCAGTTTTCCTATCTGCTTCTGCCCTTGTCCATATATTCTGATCTTGATCTTGGCTCAGGCAGTGCTTGGCATTAAGCTAGCTCTGCTGCTGCACTCAGGGCAAAAATAATGGACTTCCCGTGATTAAGGTTAATATCCCCCATCAGCAGCACTCAGTCCAACGTGACTTATCAATATTGCCCCTACTCTTGGGCTTCCCCGGTGGCATAACAGTTTGAGTTTCAACACTATGTGAGTGAGTCGCAGCCACTGCAGCATGAGTTCAATCCCCAGTCAGGGGGCTTCCCACATGGCGCAGCAGACCTCACCTGCCTCGCCCGCTGCTCCCCTCAGCAGTGTATTTTAGTCGATCTGCCTATTGCGCTCCCCACTCTGTCTCTGGTGAACCCTCTCACAGCCCCACACCTCTGGCCTGCACCCCAGCTTGTATGCAAAAATAAATAAATCTTTAAAAAAACAAAAATAAAACAGAAAACAGAGTTTTTGACCCCGATAAAGTCCAGCACTGTCCAAGATTACTTCCTGATTTTATATGTATCCCACCATCACCCTGTGGAATAAGACCTTGGGCCCCCATTTTATAGATGGAGAGACTGAGATCAGAGAAAGGGGTAGCCTGCCAGTTAGCGGCAGAGCAGGGCTCAAACCCAGATCTTCCCAACCCTCTTGGGGTCTCTTTCTCTTTGCTTGTGCACCTCCCTGGGGCCTGGCTCTCGAGACCAGCCTCTTTCGGAGATTCTGGGCTGCCCTATGCAGGATGTGGGAAGCAGGGAGGGATGTAACTGGGAGTGGAGCAGGAGCAGGAGACCCCGCTTTGTACCACCAAGGGGCCAGCTGGAACTGGAGGCCTGAGCATGGAAATGGGAAGGCGGACAGGGGTTAAGGGGGCAGGGGAGACCTAAAGCGAGACTCAGGGAGACACTGGGGGGGGGGTCAACGGCACAGAGCATACATGGGAGGTCAAGGCTGCAAATCGTCTCCTCTGAGAAGGTGGCAGCCACTCCAGCTGATAAATCAATCACTCTGGTCTGGACCAGAGTTGTAGGCTGGATCCCCTGGCCCCCCAACAATGTGCTGGCAGCGGGAGACTCGCCCACACATGCAGGGAGCTGGAAAACACTCACCCACTGGCCTGGTTTGACTCACCTGCCTGGAGGCTTGGGGAGGCACTGACAGTCTTACCTAGTGCTGCCAACCTGCTGTCTCAGGCCTGCTGGAGACCAATCCACAGCCAAGCCCCAAAGCAGCCAGCAACCTCTTCCTTACTCCCTGACACGGGCCGCTCACCACCTAGCCCAGCCCCACACTCAGCTGTGGCCACGCCTCTCCCTACCCCAGTGCCTGACAGCCTCCATCTGTCATCTGTCCAGGACCATTTGACCCTGCCCCCTGCCCCACACCCCTACAATCCTTCCTTGGTTAGCCCCTGGCCCTCTTGACCTCAACTGTAACCCCCCCAACCCTCAATGCCTGGCTGGCATCTCTAAACTAATTGATCCTCCTTCACATGCGGCTGCCCTGGGACTGGCAGAAGAAAGCAAAGGCCTTGGCCCGCCTTCCAGCCTCCCTGGGATCTGGCTCCTGGCTCCTCTCCAGCTTCGTTTCACCACGCCTCCCTCACATGCTCAATCACAGTGAAACACACGTGGCTAGTTCCCCCAGCACGACTCCTGCTTCCAAGCCCTGTCTATCCAGCGCCTCTGCCCCGGCGGCCCTCTTCTCCTCCTGCTGGCTAACCCCTCTGCTCAGAAGCACCTTCCTCCAGGCAGCCTTCTCAGACTTCCCTGGACCCTTCCTCTGTGCTGTGCAGCGATAGCTTGTGTGGCGTTCTAGCATCTTCTGTCAGTGTGGCCACCCGCCTGGTGCAGAGTCCTCTCCCCTCCTTTTTGTGCTTTAGCTTTCTCATCTAGCAAATAGAGGTGGCGGTGGCACCTGCCCCGCAGGGTCTTTATAATATTAAACAAAATAAGATGCACCCAGTTTTCAGCCCGGCCTGGCAGAGCAGCAGCCGCCAGGAAGTGCCAGGGAGTGTGGTGGTGGTTCAGACAGGGCTGGCTCCTCGGGCCTTCCTGAGGGTGATGGCCGACGGGAGGGAAGGAACAACTGGCGCTTGTTGGCACATGTTATCCTTGACTTCTGCCGGATGCACAGCATGAATGACACTAACACAGGCAGGGTCAGCATTCTGCCCAAGGCCACACATCTGCTCAGAACCCGGACGGGAAACCCGGCGCATCCCAAGGCCTGTGGTTTTGCCGCTGCAACAATCAGGTAATGGTCCCAAGGCGCTCCGTCCTTACCACCTCAGGTGTCACCTCCCAGCCGGGCTCGGGGGCCGAGCTGCCCACTCTGAGCTCTGAGCATCAAGTTCGAGACAGACTGGAAATCTGCAGGCCACTCTCAGCGGTGCAGGACAGCAGGCTGGGGAAGTCCCAAGTGTGCCCGAATAATTTGTTGATCTAATCACACGACCTGACTTCAAACAAAGTCAACTGCCTCACCTAATGATATTTATAATGGGGCCGAGCTACCCGGTAATTAGACTCCACCAGGAAGCGGCTCTGGAAATGGCTGTAATTCATGTTTGTGTTACACAAGTGGGCGAGCAGGCTGGAAATAGGGAGGTGGAAGTGGACAGGGCAGGAAGCTTTGGGGAGTCCTCAGATCCATGAACGGAGGTGGCCAGGGCCCTTGCAGCTGTGCCAAGCCCTGTGCCAACCCAACTCATGTCGGTGATCCAGTTTGACTTTTGTGATAACCCTGTGACGTGGGCAGCACTGTTCTCCCTTTTCTAAGGTAAGGAAAGGCTCAGAGAGGTCTGTTCACCTGTCCAAGGTCACACAGTCAGTGAACAACAGAGCCAGGACTGCTCATCAACTCCTCCTGCCCCTGTGAAGTGCTGGGCAGTGGGAAGTTGTCAGGCCTTGGGCTGGGAGGCAGGAGACATCCAGTCTGGCCTCAGGCCTGACCCTGTCTCACCCTGGGCCTCAGCAAGGGAATCCCCTGTGCAGAGAACGTGCCTGTCCGGCGGGGCACTGAGTGTGGAAGTGGGAGAGCAGGGTCCTTGGGCTCTAACGTTCGGACAAAGCACTTTACCCCCTGAAGTTCAGCACCCTCACCTGTGAAATGGAGACAAGAGTTGCCCTCAAGGGGTTGCAAGGGTTTAAGATGTGAAAAGCTTAAACACCCCTGAACATTACATCATTTATGGGAAAAGCAGCGGCTTGGGAGTCAGTCTTTTCCATCTGTGAAGTGGGGAAGTAGTGGCTGGACTAGAACAGTGGTTTGCAAACATGTATTTTTGTAATCCCACAGAATCCTTTATTTATCACAACTTAACACAGCAGCCAAAAATAACAAAAGAGACATCGCAGAGCTGCCGTCGGCCCTCAGTGACCCCAAGCCCTCACTCTCGGCCCGGCTTCCCAGGGAGTTCCACAAGTATTTGCTGCTCTTAGGTTAGGAGGGACAATAGTAAATGGCAAACGTACTCCCTCGTGGTGTCACCCAGTGCAGAGACAGCTGGAGAGTGGTGACTGGATCTTGACCCCAAAGCGCATGCAGGTTCAAACAAGGTAGCTGGGAGTCTGGGGGACTGAGCTAAAGTGTGCATCAAGCTTCTGGTCACCTGTGCTCCACAGGTCACTTCTCTTCCATGGCTATTCTGGGGGTGGGGGGTGGTGTCCCGTGGTCCCTATTTACTGAGCACCTACATTGTACTAGGCCCTCACTACAACCCTGACGGTAGGTAACCTTGTCTCCACTTGACAGATGAGGAAACTGAGGCTCAGAGAGATTATATGACCACAACCAAGGCCAGGCTGCCTCTCTACAGTGCTCAGGGATCTGAAGCCAGACCCAGAGAGTTTTCTTGATGTAGAGACTGTTGGAAGGTTTGTGAGGTCCTGGGGTACCAGCTCAGGTTATTTAGGGTTCTGGCAGGTGGAGAGATCCAACTGGCATTAGGTCTTACTCAGGAAACACCCTTAACCCCAGCGGAACCTAACAGACTGTGCCCTCCAAAGCTCAGCCCCATGTCACTTCCTCCAAGAGGCTCTCCCTGACTAGTCCTGCCACCATCCCCCTCCTCTCGCCCACGCCCACACCTGAGCTACTTGCTGTGAACCAGGACAGTGCCAGGTACTCTACATTCACCACTCACTTAATCCTGCCCACGACCTCCACCTCTCTGAGCTTCCTCTGCTTTCTCATTGGTCAAATGAATGATAATAAGAGTATGAATCGCAAAAGTGGGTGTGAGGATCGAATTGGAAAAAACAGTAATTATGGCAAATGCTTATTTAGCACTTACTGCTTGCCAGTTCCTGGCTCAGTGCCTAGTAGATCGGATAAGGATGGGGGTGGGGGGTGGGGGGCCTGGCCTGTCCCTGCCACTCATTCCCTTCAGACTGCTGGAGCCTCCCAGGCCAGGGACCACATAACTCTGGATGCTGAGGAATGCAGCCAGATGGAGCAGACAGAGCACTGGCGTGGGAGCCAGGAGTTCAGGTGTGGGTCTTGGGCGTGCCCTCGCTGGGCCGCAGTCTCCTCTTATTCCTCCCACCCCCCAGGTGGGAAGGGAAGATGGAAACACAGCATTGTTTTGCTGGGGATCCTTATCTTTCCATCTCCAACCTCCCCCAAGTGATGGGCTTGTCTGGACAAAGCACCAAGGGGTGAGGCTGTCCCAGGCACCAGCTCCCCTGGCAGCAGCAGGGTGGCCTGGCCCTGGGGCACAGGCTGATTCTTCTGTCGTCATCTCTCCTCTCTCCTGCCACTCTCCCTGAGCCTGGGCTCTCCTGCTGCCATGTTCCTGCAGCTTCTGCCCCCACTTGCCCAGTGCTCAACACCCACCAAGCATCAGCCAGGCTTCTAGCCTCCCACCCCACCCCTGGCTGCTTTCTCAGCACTTCCTAAAACAGGGGTTCTGGGGACCTGCAGCCCAGGGGCCTGGACAGGAATGCTGCCCCTGCCAGGGTGGTCCCCGTGGGTGGGGCTGGGGCTCTCTCGGGGCTTGGTCAGGGTGGCAGCACCCTCGGTGGCTGGCAAGGCTGCCCAGCAGGAGCATAACCGTCCCTGGCAGCCTCACTCTCCACCCCCGGTCTCCGTGGGGGGTATGTGCAGCAGTTAGGAGTGCGGACTTGGGAACCAGACTGTCAAGGTTCAAGTCCCAGCCAAGCGGTCCCTATAAGCTTGGGCAAGCCACTTAATCCCTTTCCATGGCTCAGCTTACTCATCTGTAAAATGGATTTGTTAATTGTTAGGAGGATTAGACGCCTTAATAACATCCAGCTCTGAGATCAGGGCCTGACGCAAAGGACCACTCAACAAATACTAGCTGTGATGAACATTCTGTTAGCCTGGGGCTAACACAACCTGCAGTCCAGTCCACGGTCAGTTTGGCCCACAGAGGTGAACTATTTGGCCTGCTGTGCTAGTAAGGTTTTGACATGTCAACAGGTAGAACATTTTACCCCAAAATCAGTATTTTTAGCTTTCCTTCAGAACAGAAGAGCTGTCACTAGGGGGCCTGTATCCTCACGTGGCCACGACCAGCTGAGGACCGGCTGGGCCTTGGCAGGGACAGGAGTCTCCAGGGCCCATGACTGCCTCCCCAATTCCTCTTGTCCTTCCTCAATGTGGCCCAGGGCCAGCTGCCACTTTTCATCATGTTGAGGCTGTTTCTTAAAAGAGAAAAGAAAAATACTTCTTGTGCCCCATCTTAGTCAAAAGTGGGAAAATCTATCCTCCCTGCTGGCGTAACAGGTTAAGTCTCAGCACTATGAAGCTATCCAGAGCCACTGCAGCACGAGTTCGCTCCCCGGCCAGGGGGCTTCCCACATGGTGCAGCAGACCTCTCCTGTCTCGCCCGCTGCTCCCCTCAGCAGTGTATTTCAGTAGATCCACCTGTTCTGCTCCCCACTCTGTCTCTGGTGAATCCTCTCACCACCCCACACCTCTGGCCTACACCCCAGTTCTTGTAGGCATAAATAAAGACTCTTTAAAAAAAAAAAAGCGGGAAAATGATGTATGTGAAGTTTGAAAACAGGAAAACTAATCTACGGAGACAGGCGTCAGAACACAGTTGCCTCTGAGGTTGGGACTAACTATAAGGGGCCAGAGGGTACTTTCTGGTGGGGATGGACGGTTCTAGAAACGTCCTATAGCTTGATTCCACTTGGTGGTTACACACGAGTCTGTATTTGTCAAAACTCACCAAACTGCTTCTGGCCTGTGCATTTTACCATTTAAGTTACACCTTTATAAGAAAAAACAAAGTGAAAAGCTAAAAGATTTTTATCGTTGATGCTGTCTCTTACAACAAGAGGGTCTCCCGTTTCAAAGAAAACAGTAGCTGACTGTGGGTATCGAGAAAAACGCCAGCGAGTCTAACTGACAGCCCCAGCTGTGAGGAGACACAGCATGAGGGGTCCCAGGACATGGGGCCAGAGCCTGTGCTCACAGTGGAGTTTAAGCTCAAACAGACTCAGGCTGTGAATACTCGGTCCTGATCCAACAGTACCCACTGGTCACATGTAGCCACTGAAATGAAAATGAATTAAAATAAAAATTGAAGATTCAATTCCTCATCTGCACCAGCCACCTTTTAACGTGCAACAGCCAACCCTAGCTAGCGGACAGCACAGACACAGAACATTTTCATTATTCCAGAAAGTTCTATTGGACACACAGACTAGTCAGTAGGGCTGACTTCTGCCTGGGTCACCATCTAGGGCGGGCACCACGGTCACTGAGCGCCTGGCCAGACACTGAGCAGTGTGAGTTGAGGGAACGAATGAAGAAAGGGGAAGCCACAAGTGAGGCCAGGGGCTGAGTCTGGGTTCTGGTCCTTGCCGGTTGGGGGCCATCAGCAACCTCCCCTCTGAGCCTTGGTGTGGTCAGCAGAGGCGCAGGCATAGCCCTCTCCCCTCACCTCAGGACAGGGCACCTAAGCAGCTGTCCTGAGGGGCGCTCAGTTCCTGGGGTCAAGCCAATCCCGGCAGAACTGGTTTCTGAATTCTAGGAGGGAGACATGGGGGGAGGTGGGATTGGGGGCATTTCCGTCTGTGAGAGCAGCCTTTGAAAATGGGGGCTGGGGAGTAGTGGTAAAAATAAAACAGGCTGGGCCCAACTTCGCGGGTTTGGAAGGGAGGGCTGCTGAGCACATGGGAAAATCTTTACCCCCCTGCCTGGTAGGTGGAATTTGAGCTGGGAAGCCACAACAGACACCCACAGACACTGCAGTGGTCTGGCGGCTGGGCCGGAAGACACCTCCATTCTCAGAGTGACCCTTCTGTCCTGAAAGGCATGGGCCCCCATTGGACAGGCAGGGCTGGGACCCATCACAGGGGCTGCTGGGAGCAGAGGGGGCTGGTTGAACCCCAAAGGGCTGGTCCAGGTTCCCTCTCCCGGTACCCATCCTTCTCCATATCCAGCCACATGGAGCCTCTTAGGAACACATCTGTTCATTCAGCAAGTACATATTAGGCACCTCCTGTGTGCCAGGAAGTAAGCTCTGTGCTAGACAGATATGGCTGAACAAGGTCCAATCCTTGCTCTCGGGAGCTTAAATCTTAGTAAGGGAGAGAAACAATAAACAACATTGCTAAAAGTCACAATAATAATGACATTTAACATTTACTGAGTGTTTCCTGTATACCAAGCACTATACTAAATTGACTTTTTATGATTTCTCATTCAATCCTTAGAGAAATAAAAATATGT
>PVIJ01005137.1:0-107706 GCA_004024925.1 Scalopus aquaticus
ACAACTAATATTAGTATTTAATCTTAACAGTTAAATACGAGTTTAGAGAGGGAGCTGGAGGTTTTAATCTTAGCCCTAAAGATGAGACTATGAAAATTTACAAGTAGAAAGCTAGACCAGCTTAGGGAACTTATGATGTGTATACACAGTAGAATATTACTAAACTTTTGCCATTTGTGCCAACATGGATGGAGCAAGAAGGGATTATGCTAAGAGACAAGAAGAAAGACAAATACCAGATTGTGTCACCTGTATGTGGAATATATAGAGAAACCAAACAAAGTGTCAGATAAAGTCAAACTAAAATACTAACTCTTGAAAACAAACCATAGAATCGGAGACAACCAGAGGGAGTAGAGGAGGGAGAAGAGCAAAACCGAAGTGGGGAGGCAGCATGGTAGACTGTGGTGGTGATGGACTGTGGGTACACTATGGCAATAACACTTGAAGGGGGGATCCTACACTTGTAAAATGCAAACACTGATGTAAACCAGTGTTACTGCAATAGAAAAAACTAAGTTAAAAAAAGAGTTCCTAAATTGAGTCAATAAAATTCAGAGGACTTGCATGAAGTGCTACCAACCTGAATGTAAAGATCAATCTAGGCAGAAATGGTGAACAGGAGAACTCCATGGGAAAATGAATAAAGCTTTCATTTAGACACAGGCACACTAGAAAAGATGAAACTAAGTATGTGGCACAAATGAGACCCCCACTCCAAGACTCACTAAAGAGGGGCCTCCCCGGTGGCACAGCGGTTAAGCGCTGCGCTGTGGAGCTGTCGGCAGCGGCGACGCAAGTTCGATGCCCTGCCAGGGAGAATCCCACATGGCGTGGCAGACCTCCTGCCTCGCCCGCTGTTCCCCTCAGCAGTGTATTTCTGATCTGCCTGTTCTGCTCCCCGCTCTGGCTCTGGTGAACCCTCTCGCCACCCCATGCCTCTGGCCTGTACCCCAGCTTGTATGTATAAATTAAAAAATAAATAAATCTTGAAAAAAAAAAGACTCACTAAAGATATGTAAAGAGAAATCGAAGAGAGAATAAATCCATTAGGCAGCTTTTACATTGATATGTGAAAAAAAGTGAGTACATGGATTTTAACAATAAATAAAGTCTGAGGAAAGGGAGGGAGAGAAGGAGGGAGCAATAAATGAATAAATATATGGATGTGTGGTCGAGAGAGAATAAGGCATGTTACTGCTTGGTTAACTTGTTAAACCAAATCATTTCACCTCTACTATAAGTTTCTTTTCTGCAAAATGAAGGGATTAAATTGAACATGACAATATGTACATTAAAATTCCTTAATATGACTTTAAGTTGAATAATATATTTAATCTGCAACGAATTTATTTAATTCAGTGATGTTTTCAAGAAAATAAAATTTTTGCTAAAGATACATCATATAATGAAGATATTCCATGAAGGAGAAGTGAAAAGTATTAAAGGGAAAGTTTGAGGTGCGTGAACAGGAAAATCCTGATTTCTCTGGTGGTAGTAATGAAAGCCCATTGGAGAGCTTTTTGATGGGGAACACGGTGCTCTAAATCAGTTCTCAAATTTGGTGTACATAAAGATCATGTGGGGATGTTGTCAAAATTCTGATTTAGTAAGTCTGGGTTGGGGGGAGTGATTTAGTAAGTCTGGGTGGGAGTGGTGCTGAGCTTCTTGTTTATAACAAACTCTGAAATGATGTCAATAAGTTCACTTTGTTCTCATATCCAAGTGCATGTTACATCTGGACAGCTTAAGATTAAAAAAAGCAAATCCATGTATACCATAAGATAAATAAATAAATATATATATATATATCTGTCAAAGGGAAATTCATGTATACTATGGTTTATGTGTTTAACATATTTAACATATTTATAGATCAGATTATTGGAAATTTTGACAATGGTATTCATCTAGAAGTAGCTCTATATCTATCCTTAACTAAAGAGAAGAATTTAGGTAGTGAAAAAAATATTAGCACCTACTGATTGAGTTTCTTATGTGAGAAGTTAAGACTGATGGGTTTTAAAGGGTTTTAAATTTCAGTTGTCTGGTTTCCTCTTATGATTTAGTTCTTTTTAGTGGAAGACAGTTTAGAAATAACAAAAAGAAGGGAAAGTAATTAAACCAGACACACTGAATAAATCATTGTTTACGGTGATGTAGGAGATTGAAAAATCTAGAAAAACATAGCCATCTAGAAGGCATTCAGTGGATGATTCAACATACACTAATGTGGTACCTTTCAGGGGATTCATTCTATTAAATACAGGGAGAATAGTTATGACCCTCCTATCATCAAAAATAGGATAGATTATGTTCACTATATTATCAAATTGATGGGTAAATCAGTTAATCATTGTATTTTAGAAAAATACACTCAAAATGTTGAACAAGGTTTTAATAATATAATTTTATAGGTAAATGGGTATATTTCAGTTATCCTGAAACTTTTCTAGTACAAAACATTTCATTCCCCAGCAAAAATATTTAAAAAGAAGTGTCAGTGCAATTATACGCATTTATTCTGCTTTAGGTAAAATTCAATCTATTTTATTGTACTGACTATGAACTACATTCTCTGAATACTCAGTGACACAGAGAAAAGACTTATCACTGTAAAAAACAACAGTTATCTGGATATTTTTTTCTCATAAATCACTTAAACTTGTCAGCTGGGTCACCACTTAATGATTTTCACATGAGTTATTTTTCAATTCTAGTCATTGTGCCCATAACAATTTAGAAGTAGAACAAGTGCTTCTGTTGTCTGTTCCTTCCATTCAGATCTGATTCCAATGTACATTTTAATGTATTCTGGTTCCCAAGCAAATTAACTCATTTGAAAAAGTGAGGCTCAAAAATATGTTATTTATTAGGCACCAAGTGGCCTCTCTCCTAATTTTTTTTTTTAATTGAGAGTTTCTAGTTTGCAAGTATCTTAGGCATTGTAGTCAAGTATTTATTACCTCACATTTTCTAAATACCAAGTGTCTGAGCCCCTCCTACTCTTGTTCTTTCACAAACATTCAGTTGATGCTTTAGTACTAGAAGAGTTAGGTCAAGTGCCATGCTGGATAAAATTGTTTTAACACCAAAGGAAAGAAATCTGGCAAATAAAGCTATCATTCAGATTCACTCCATGATTCTGATTCCTCTTAATATGTAGTACCTTTGAAAACAGGAGTAAAAATATTGTTCTTTCTTACATGCATAATTGTGTCCTGTGATTATTTACTTCTTGAATATTTTCTGTTTTAAGATGTAATTTTATTTGTGCATGCATGCGTGTGTGTGTTGCTTGGGAGGAAAGGTTGAAGAGAAAGCAGGATTGTGGTTTCTGAAGTTCTCACCATGTAAAATTAAATTTAAAATAATATAATATTGAATTTTTTCCTTCATCATTAATTGATCTGTATCCAGTCGACCTTGGATGTTCTTCACACCACCCCAACTAAATAGCCATTATCTTTGACCCTGGATGGGTTCCCATAAATGAAAAATGAATTTCCAATATCTGCAATCTCTACCTAATAGTAGCCTGTAATTTAAATAGATATTATTAGGGAAGAATTCTCAAAAGAAAGATCAGCTTGTAATAGAGTAATACATACTTTGAGCATCATACATATTTGTGTTTATGCTCAAGACATTTGTGTGTTAATGGATAAAGCACTGCTAAGAAGATATATTGCACACTGCTGGGACATGATAGAAAAATATACTTGCCATTTATTAATTACATGCAAAGCAAAATCCATCATCTGTGCATATTTCCATAGCTATTGTCATTGCTAAATAGACTTTTATTATATAATACCATCTTTTCTGTTCTTAAAGTAACCTCTTTCCAGGGTTCCTACAGAAAACAAGAAAGAATAAAGGATTTGTTAAAAGGAGTAATGATTAGGAATGATTTTGTACATATTGATGTAACCTATCAATGTTTCTCATTATTCAAGTAAGTTTAATACTGTTATGAATCATATGTATAGAAATTTGAAAATCTTATCTGGAAGGGGCAACTGAAAAGTGGAATTGTTCATAAGTTTATTGGCACAATAAGAGCTGATAGTCCTCAACTGCCTTCTCATAATTTGATTTAAATGTCTTAGAAAATAGAAATATAGTTTTACCTAGATTGTTCTGTATGAATTGTGTGTCTAACCACAACAGAACTACTGGTCTATGTTAGATTTGTAAGATAACATTAGGGGCTCTTATTTCCCTCTGGCAGGGTCGATGGTAGACATTTTTAAATTGCATCCCAGCATATTTCAAACAATTTTGATGGATAGCTTATTTGAATAAATATGGAAACTTTTAAAAGGAGAATGGAATAATAGGTTTGTGATATAATGATATCAAAAATTAGAAATGAAATACATAGTTTTCATCTTAAGGTGTTAACCTTTCTTACTTGAACAAGCATATTTATTACATATGAAGAAATTGGAATTTAGAGTAGTGTAAGTACTTCTCAGACTCATAGTTTATATTTTTTAAAACATTTTTAGTATCTTTTTTAAAATTATGCATACAAGAGCTGAGGTGTAGGCCAGCGGTAGGTTTGTATGTGTGAGAGAGAGGATTCACCAGAGACAGAGTGGGGAGCAGAACAGGCAGACTGACTGACATACATTGCTGAGGGAAGCAGTGGATGAGACAGGAGAGGTCTGCTGAGCCATGTGGGATGTTCCCTGACCAGGTATCTAACTTGTGTCACAGTGGCTGCGGATAACTTCATATTGCTGAGACTTAACCCCTTCGCCACCAGGGAGACCTGACAAGCTTACATTTATAAATGATGCCAACATTTGATCCCATGACTGTTTTAATTGATTAAACACAATGTATTTACAATCCTTGAATGTATCAAAGCCATTTATTTAAGAGTTTCCTCTGTGAAATGAAACTAATTTTCTTTACCAATTGTATACTGGCAAGAAGAGCCAATGATGATATCTCTATGAGGATCTGGAGCACATTAGAAAAAAAAGTACTGTATACTTTGTGTAAAATTAGTTTTACCTCCTTTTCTAAAGTCATCAGTTTTCTCTTGTAATCAAAGTGATTTACTGATAGTTTATAAGGGAAGTATAAAGCATGACATCACTACTAGTCTGACATTCTACAATAGAATGTAGCAAAGAATCTTTTATTTGATGATGGACTTTCCTTCCTTCCATCCTTTTTGTTTCTCATTTATGTGTGGGTTTTTTTTTTTTTGGGGGGGGGTTTTTTGTTTGTTTGTTTTGGCCTGAGCAGCGACTCCTTTGCCTAAATAGGAGGAAAATATGTTTGGTCTCTCTTAACTGAAAACAAATTAGCCAAACAACAGTGCTTTCTCTCTAACCTTATGATATAACTATCTATTCTTATTACCTCCTCTTCTTATTTCTTATAGCTTCCCCATTCCCAGATGCCATTCTTTCTCCTAGTATGCTAATGCTTCTTTACTCCTTTTGAAAGCTTTCCTATACCTTCCTCCCCTCCCCTCTTTTAATTCATTCAAGTTGAAAAGAGATTATTTGCCTGGGAACTTGGAACATTTTAAAACTCTTCACTGACATCACACCACTTTTTTCATGTCTGAATAACATCTGAATCTGGCTGATAAGCTGGTGAGAACTGTATATACTGTCTGGCACTGCACCTGACACCAAATTCCATGTCAGAAAGCTGGAGTGCCCAGAAAATAACTTAGCTCTCTGATTTCTTCTTCTTTGGTGCTGCAAGCCTTTCAAGCCACTTACGGGGATGGTGGTATCTCAGAATCTTGGTGAGTAGGATCCTTTTTGATATAAACTATAGTGTAGACAGAATATCTTGGTGTGAAGAAGGGGAGAATGAATATTGTGTGAAATTTATTTCATTCTATAAAGGGAGAAAAATAAAAGCAAGAAGATGCCTATACAGAAAAAGAATCTGTGAAAGAGATTCCTGGTTCCAAAAATTTACAGACTCAAACTTGGCCAATGGAAGTGTGAGACATCAAATTCTTAAAAAAGATAAAGCAAAATGAATCAAAATTTATTTTTGGTATGAAGAACCTAAAGTTGTAATTAAAATATGTAAGCAGGATGAAAGATGGTTTATACATCAAGCGTTCAGAATCAGTTTATGTCTCAAGTTAGCAAACAAGCTCAAAGTGCCATTCATTATCTGACTGAAAATAAATGATTAACTGAGAATAAATTGATGATTCTACCCACCTCAGTTGCCCTCCTCAGTTACTGAAGAAATATTTATTTTCTATCTCCCTCATTGTCTTCAGTTTTGTTAGACTTGGGATCCCAGTCAACACAGAAATGGCTCTGCTTACTCCCTCTGGTTCACCACTCTACAAGGTCTTTTGACATTCTTGATTTTAAGCATATTAACAAAACACAGTGACTGAGGTAGATAAGACTATCTATAAATAAAATTGTAAGGTAATTTATTACTAATAGAAGAAGTCTTTCTGAAGAGATTACTTTTCACTCTCGGTGATGTGATTATATATTCTGGTTTTTCCAATTTTAAAAGAGTGACTGTGTGCATGAGCACTCGTGTGTGTTTGTGTGTATAGTATAAAGAAGAGACAAGAAGAAGCTATGAAGTATAGCAAAAATTAACCTTCAAATATGAAATGAGTTGAATAGACTTTTACACTTTCTCTTTCACTCTGTTACCTCTTCCTAACTATTCTTAGTAGTTATGAAAAAAGTCTCCTCAATTCTTTAAGTGAATTGATGGGGAAAATGGTTTTTTGAGAAAAATACCATAAAAATAACTCTAAACTCGGAAAATATGGTGGTTACAAGAGGGCAGGCAGGTCGGGAGAGGAATCGTGATAGGGAAAGTCACTAGAGCTTTAGTGGCGGTCGAATGAAGCATGTGCCCATGTTGTGGTATGAAGTTGTAGTCCCTGAATTTTGTAAAGAAATGGCAAATCAATAAAATTTGATTTTTATAAAGAATAAATAAAAAGGGAAGTTTTATAGCATTCTTTAAGGAAGTCAGTTTAAAAAATTCAAACTTCCCAACTAAATCTAGAAAACCGTGAGGATGTTTTCTTTTTATTTTCTTTAAATAACAATGAGTCTTCTCATTAAGAGAGAACTTTTAAAAGGTCACAGAATATATTGAAGATAAAAAACTATTTTTCTGTAGACATTAAATAGAAAGTAAACCCATTCTGGATAAGGAACTTTTTAATATTGTCTTTATATTTGAACTTATATATAATGTATCAGAACTGGTCCCCACTACAACTTAGAAAACATGAAACATATGCATGTGTCTTATTTAGGAAAAAATGACTTGCTGGGTTGTCCTTTAGTTAGTCTCAATTTTCTTTAAGTGAAAATCCCAAGGGCACTTAAATAAAATTCCTTTAAAAATAAATGTGGTTGGATGCTCTCCTAATGCCTACATTCTTCATAGCATGATAAATACCCATCGAGGTTTTGCAGTGACATTTCCAGTTTCAAATATTCTGTCCTCCTGTCATCATAAATGTGTCATACTTGGCAGACTCTGTCCCAGTTTTTCATTTGGAAGATACAGTCACTGAATTCATTTGTTGCCAAATAGAATTTCCTTGACTCTTATTGTTTATATGGGATGATTGAACTGTCACTTGTGAAACACCTACCATGTGTTAGAGTAATTGAGGTCCTACATTTGTTTTCTATATATTGCTGAAAGATAAATACAATTATTCCCATTTTACAGTTTGTGAAATAGAGGTACAGTTGTATAGAAAATGTATTTAATTATACAGGAAGGGTGCCATGATGCTAGGGCTCAAACTAGAACATTTGAGTATCAAACCACTGGATTCTTTTCCCACTTTCTATGTATCCTGCCTCACTATTCTGTACTTCCTGTCATATAAACCAAAATGTGAAACATCAGCACAACTGAGAGGCTTTTCAAAATTAAATACATGAATACTGTGATAACAGATTCAGGACCCAAGTCTTAACTAAATGAAAAAGAATCAACAGTGCAATTTGCCTTAACACTTTGTGGTCCACTCATGTATTTGTATGTGTTTCTGTTACCAGAATCAGGTGGCCGCTCACATATTAATACATGTTCATCTAGTCTCCGGCTTTTCATGCCACGGTGGGTTTATTTGGAACAATTAAGAGCTATTTCTTTGATCGTACTCAGTCTAGAAGCCTTACACATTGTTTTGGTGAACATGTAAGGTGTTTTATGAGAGATATTACAGTTTTTTTTTAATATCCAGTAGTTCAGGAGTTGTGTGTGTTTTATTGAATGTTTATACCATTCACGTGGTAGCACAGAAAATGGCCGGCCCCAAGGGCTGGTAAATTTAAAGGGCACTGGCACACAAGGTGTTAAGTTCCATAACCTTATTACCATCCTGTTATGGTTGCTAGTCTCCTCTGTGTGTGTGTGTGTGTGTGTGTACGTACACATGCGCACATATGTTTGCACGTACCCATGTATTTTGTTTATTAGTGTAATATATCTTTATCTCTCTTGCTATCATCTGCATCAGATAAGATACTAGTTTTGTTTCATTATTGAAGATTCAAGTAGTACTCCACTTTTTATACCTCAGAGTTTTATGCCTAGAACTCTGCTCTCTGCAATAGAGGCAATCTTGTAAGGAATCTTTTAAGGAATCTTGTAAAACTATACAACTAAAAACCTTGGGAAACACAGAATGAGTCAGCAATGAAACAAAAGGTCAAATTAAAACTTTTTAGTTTGAACAATTTAAATAACCTGTCACTAAATTCCTACTGTATTATCCTAGTAGACAGGAATGCAGTATGGAATATTGTACCATGCCTTTAGAATTTTCCCATAGACTTTGTTCCATCATGAACTCTTCTAAAATGAGTAAAACAGTCTAGTATGTTATGTAAAATTAATATATTTCAGAGTTTTGTTAATGTATTGATGTGTGTTCAAAATGTTGTATATGTTCAACAATAGGAAGGATATGACTCAACTTTTAGGTAAGTAAGTGGCAAAAAATAATAATACAGTATCATGAAATTAATTCTGGATTCATAAAACTGGTTAAAATATATCAGCCAAACAGAAATGAAGTTTAAATCACTGTAAATATCTAAGCAAAGTAGAAGTTCCAAAGTTATGAGAAATAGATGTTCCATATATTTCAATATTTAAAAGCTAGGAAATATTTTAAAGTGTGTCCATATTTTATAGCATCTAAGAACAAATGATTTTAGATAAAAGAAGACCATAAATTTATGTGATTTACTAGTTAAGACTGAAGATAAGACTAGAATGTTAAATTACAGCTTAAAAAATACTGTAGAAAATTTTATGTAAGACCTGAAACCATAAAATTTATAGAAGAAAATATAGGCAAAACTCTAGACGACATACATCTCAGCAAAATCTTTAAAGACATATCCTCCAAAGCGAAGGAAGTGAAGGACAAGATAAACAGATGGGATTACATCAAAATAAAAAGCTTCTGTACAGCAAAAGAGACATTAACCAAAACTAACAGACACCCTACCAACTGGGAGAAGATTTTTGCACACAATACAACCAATAAAGGACTGATAACTAAAATCTACAAGGAGCTCACACAAGTCAACAAAAACAAAGCCAATAACCCAGTCAAAAAATGGGCAGAAGAGCTAAAAAGGCACTTCTCCAAAGAAGAAAAGCAAATGGCCAACAGATACATGAAAAAATGTTCAACATCACTTATAATCAGGGAAAAGCAAATCAAAACCACAGTGAGATACCACCTCACACCTGTGAGGATGACACACATTAAAAATACAGGCAACAACAAATGCTGGAAAGGATGTGGAGAAAAGGGAACTCTTCTACACTGCTGGTGGGAATGCAAACTGGTCCAACCACTGTGGAAAGCTGTATGGTGATTCCTCAAACTGCTAAAAATGGAGCTTCTATACAACCCAGCAATACCACTTTTGGAATCTACCCAAAGGACATAAAAAAACACTAATCCAAAAGGGTACATCCAACCCAGATCTGGGTTGGAAACAACCCAGATGTCCAAAAATAGATGATTGGATCAAGAAGATATGGTGCATATACACAATGGAATACTATTCAGCATTCAAAGAAGATAAACACATGCAATTTGCAGTTACATGGATGGAACTAGAGGGGATCATACTCAGCGAAATAAGCCAGAAAGAAAGAAAAAAAATATCGAATGGTTTCACTTATAACAGGACTATAGGGAAACCAAATAGGAGAGAAACACTCAGTGGGGGAGGGGGAGGAGAAGGGCACAAAATGGAGTAAAAAAGGACACAAGGGATCATAGAGATGGGTCACAGGTGAATTGGTGATGGGTTATCCAAGGGGAATACAAAATGTATAAGATATAAATAACAATAAAAATATATATATTAAAAAAAATGTAGAAAATATGTGGGCTTTTCTTCATCTATAATATTGTCTATAATATTGTCAGTTTAGTAAATGGATCCAGTGATAAGGTGTGTTTAGTCTTTCCAAATTCACAACCAAAAATGTCACATAATTTAACATGACTTTGATTCACACCCTATGTGTAGGGAAGTCCTTTAATGCTGATTTGCTAAGAAAATAATTTTTGGCCTTGAAAATATGTTCTCTGAAGCAGTTCATGTCTATACTTCTGTATAACAGTTAATTCTGTTTGTTGATTAAAATCTGCTGCGGATAGAGAGGTGGTTGTTTGATGTAATTGTTTAAATGCAAATGATTAAGTAGGGTAAACATTAACAGGATGGCAAGCAAAACCAAGCAAATTTCCTTGAGATCCTGTGGTGGAGAGATAATGTGATTTTTAGATAGTCTAGCTTCTCAAAAATGATCTAAATTCTAAGTTTCTTCTACAGTCTTCCTTACACCATCTCAAATTTAGGAATCCCCAGAGAGAACTACTCTTTAAAATTAGATTTTAGAATTGCTATACTAATACTGGTCCCTTAAATTAATATATTATCTGTTGTTTTTTCTTATTTCAAATTACTTTCCTTAACAACCACTTTATTTTCAGAGCCTATTTGTAGAAGGTCAGTGTGCTGCTAGTTGACTTCAATCACATAGTCTAGTCAGTATCCTCATTACAGGCTTTCTTTAGGATGCATATTTGATTAAAACCTCCCAATTTATTTCTTAAATGTTATACTTGGTTTACCAGTACAGCTATCACATTAATTGACAGTAGAATTTTTTTCTCCAGGATTCCCACTGCTACATATGTGAATCATCAAGAACATCATGAAAAAAAGTCAGTTTCTACTATAAATTGACTATAAATAAAGCCAATTTCTACTAATCAAGGGGAAATGTGTACTTCACTTTTCATGTTCTTAAGTATAAACATGGCACAAAGTTGCTTAGTAATAGTAAAGAGTTAAAATCTGGCTTTTTAAAATGAGACATAGACTATCCTTATTTCATTATTTATGTTTTGTTAAAATGAAGTTTTATTATCCCAAGTTCCTTGCTCCATTTCTTTTCCAGTGTGGTGATTTGACTGTACTGCATATTGTAATAGGCAACCACTTTTCTAATCTCAGCACTGAATAATTAAGTATCGACGCTGTCACACATTTGAATGTCAAAATATTTTATATTACTTGTGTTGGTAAGTTGAAAGTGATGTATTTAAGAAGAATAATAAGGTCTATCATCACATCATCACTTAAAACAGAAATGACCCAGTTAGCCACATTTTCCTGCTACCATAAAGCTGTAGTTGAAATATCTATGATGACTTACCCACAGACTAGTTATAGTTTTTAAGATGGAAGGAAACTACTGAAATATAAAAATTGCCTAACCTGTTTAATATTAATAACAATATTAATGACTAACATTTCTCCTGCTCCATCTGTCCTTCCTTTGTTCTATCCCTTCTTCCTCATTTTTACCCTTCCTCCCTTTCTCTCTCTTTCCCTTCTTTCCATTTATTTTAGGATTCCATAATTAAAAGACACAAGTTTTTTTGTGTAATGGATAGATAACACTTTAAACAATATTCTTTTTCGAAATGTTTTCTCAGGTAGGTGGGCGATGGAAAAAAATGTTTTTTCTCCAACTTTAGAAAATATGAAGAAAATGCTGATAATGTAATTTACAATTTAATAGTGTTAAAAGGAATCATTCTATACTTCATTGTATATACCAGCACATACATTTGAAAATACATGGTCATCATACTGTCATTTTTGTCAAACTTCCAAAAATTCAGTATCTTAAAAATCCCAAGAAAATTTAGAACAAAGGCATAGTTAATAAAAAGAATATAGGAACTGAGGGTAAAATGGTTGTTTATGTCAGTTCTGCTTTTGATACTAAAAATTCTTTTGTCCTCCACCTCCTTTGTTAAATGGAATGATCTACATTAATAATATCTAAGGTAATTTCTCATTCTAATATACAGTGTCTCTAAATCACTGGACATTTTATTATAAAAGCCCAATAACAAATATTTCATAGAACCAGAGGTTTCTTATCTGCCAACCTCAACCATTCAGAGCCCCAGCCAAGAACCCATGAACCCATGGGAAACACAGAGGTTCTGAGCAGCCAAAATAAATGCTGATGTCTATGAGATCAACCTTTTCTAAAAATATTTTTATTGAGGTAATGTTGGTTTACATCATTGTTTGTATTTCAGAAGTTAGGGCCCTCCCCTTCACTTGTTGCCATAGCACACATAACCCTCCATCTAAGCACCCAAGTCCACCAACATAGTTCTTTGTGTATGAGCTCAGTCTTTTTCTTAACACTTTGTGTGCTGGTGCCCTTTAAATTTACCAGCCCTTGGGGCCGGCCATTTTCTGTGCCACCGCGTGAATGGTATAAGCATTCAATAAAACACACACAACTCCTGAACTACTGGATATTGAAAAAACTGTAATATATCTCATAAAACACCATACACTTTCACCAAAACAATGTGTAAAGCTTCTAGACTGAGTACTATCAAAGAAATGGCTCCTAATAGTTCCAAATAAACCCACGGTGGCATGAAAAACCGGAGACTAGATGAACACATATTAATACGTGAGCGGCCACCTGATACTGGTGACAAAAACACGTACTAATACGTGAGCCGACCACAAAGTGTTAAGGAACACCTGGAGGGCCTCCCTGGTGGCTCAACGTGTTGGGCGCAGCATGGTGAGGCTGCCCAGAGCCACTGAAGTACCAGTTTAGTGCCCAGCCAGGGAGAATCCCACATGGCACAGCAGACCTCACCTGCCTCACCCGCTGCTCCCCTCAGCAGTGTGCTTCAGTCAGTTTGCCTGTTCTGCTCCCCATTCAGTCTCTGGTGAATCCTCTCACCACCCCACATCTCTGGCCTACACCCCAGCTTGTATGTAAAAATAAATCTTTAAAAAAAAAAAGACACACCTGGAGGCTCACTTAAAAACTGTTTACCCTTCCATAGAATCTCTTTTTAAGTTTGATTATCTTGTTTTCAAAGTCCTAGCACTTTAGTGGCAAATTGGAAAGGGACTTCAAAGTAATCATAGAATGGACCAATGTGTGGGAAAGTGTTCGGTGGGCTCTGCAGTTTGTGAAAACGTGAATTGTTAACACTAACACAGGGACAGCTGACAAGGCTAGTCAGAGAAAATGTAAATCATTTCAAACAAAACACAATTTCAAAATCCTGTTAGGGTGCGGCTGTTTGGTATCCTGGCAAAATGGCTTAATAGCTTCAGTAATCCCTAAGATCCACAGTGAATTATAGCTTAATATATGCTTTAAGAAATAACTGAGTTATCATGCAAAAGTTAATTTATATTCTGAATATTTGGCTTAAGAGATGGGGTACTTAGAAAGCACATTTTTAAGCACTATATAAATGTTCATTATCCTAACATTTGATTTGCAGTCAGAAGAGTATGCAATGTGGGGTTAGATTTTAATTACCCTGAAAATGGCATCTGAATAATCCTGAATACATGAACTGTTACTCTAATTTTAAAATGCAGTTATTTTTTATTATGCATAACAAAATAACTAAGAAAATAATATTCATTTTGTTCCATATTTAAATTGATTTTGTGCTTGATTCAGAATTTTCTGCAACATTGTTTTGAAACTTATAAACTTATTATCGTAGTATTATTGGAGAGATATAAAAGATATGAAACATGGTACATGACCATACTCAAAATACATCACATGCTGAGGCAATATGATACAAATTTTTAATAATACTTAAGTGATAGAGGTAACCAATCTAAAGCAAACTCATTTCTAAAAACTCTCATCAATTGATAGTTGTTCAATATCAAGTTACTAAAATATTCAGTGGAAACTCCAGCAGCAAATTAATTTATAAAATGAAAATAAGAAATCTGACATATTCTCTTTTATTAAGCTTTGGCCAGTCCAGACACAAAAGTAATATGGCTTCAAATCCCAGCTGAAAATTAACTGTATGCTTTTCTCATATTGGGGAATGGGAACCCTAAGATATTTAAGCCTTATTTTGTACCATATTATACACGAATAAACTGAGGCCCAGAAAAAAAGATCACAGTGTTTTAGAGACAGAAATGACAAAAGAACCCTGGTCTTTGAATTCATATGCCACTGTTTTTCATTTCTGAGTTACAGAACTTATATTCTGCACTGGATTTTTAATAAAGACATCTTAGCATCTGCTACATAACATCAATGGCAAACATTTTAAGACTGAAGATCAGGGTGGACATCACTGTCCATGATTCTGGGGACTTGAGGTCATCATTTTGGACATCGTTTCCCCAGTCAGGGCATTTAAGGAGAGTGCACAAAAGCAACTAAATGGTGAATGGGAGGAAGGCCATCAGCCAGGCAGGTGTTAGTTAGTGGGATGGATTGACTTCCCGGCAGAGAAGAGCACAGATTGCTCAATTACCTTTTTGTACAGCAAGGAAAGAAGGAAAGAATATCAGAGGCTGCTAAATCCAGGCTAGCAACTTTGATAAGAGATATTTGAAAGATGTGTAAATCATATTTTCTGCCCTCTCCCTGTATAGAGTTACATCAAGTCAAAACTGAAATTCACCAAAGTAATAACCTAAGTTAGCAGAGACAGTCATTGGTGACCATCTTTAGTTGCACTATCACTTGAATTGGAATATTTAAACAATATTAGGCACAATGGCTTTGTACTTTCTATCACAGCTTGTGTGAAGTTCTTGATCTATTCATCAGTGCTTGCAGAAATACTTTTGGCATCACAAGTAAATTAAGAACCTGCTCTAGAAAATGAAAATTACTGGTGACTGAAAAGCACAATACTGTAGACTTTTTTCTTTTACATTTCATTTTGTGCTTTCTTTAGCAAGGTTTTAATTGGTAAGCATAAAACTTAAAGAAGAAAAAAAAGCAGTATTTTCTGTAAGACCATTTAAGTTCCAGCTTAGGGTTTTTCTCTTTCTGTTTGTAGTGTTTGCAGAAAAGGGCTTGTGTGTGTTAAAACCAAAATGCATGTTACATTAACAATTTGCATTGAGAAATCCAGGCACCTAACACCACCAGAGTTAATATTTGCTTTGGACTGTTCTGCTTATTTAGTCTCAAGCTTTTCCAAAGAGCTAACACAAAAAAGGCATCTTTCCTGTTTGCCTATAAGTGTGTGATTTCACACGTAGTATATGATATGCTTCTACAGAGACTAAGTCAGTATTAGCTGTTTTTCACTTGAGCAGTGTACTTAGCTATATTGGGAAATGTGAACTTTGTAGTTGAATAGTGTGCAAATCAACTGAAGTTCATGTTGATTCCACTTTGGAGACATTTTTTCCTTATTATCCTTTACCTTCATTCCCCCACAGTATTTCCCTATTTTCACATGACCTTCTAAACTTTTAACTTCCTACCAGGGTTACCTTCCTCTAATCCCTTCTCTAATTGGTTGTTCTTCATTACTAAAGACAAATTTCAGTAGCAAAAAAAAAAAAAAAAAAAATTGGCCACTTCACTACTCTCTTAAAATACACCAAAAAACTCTTGTATTGCTTTCACATTTCTTACAGGATAAAGTCCAAATTCATTAAGCTATTATTTAGGTATGGCCCAACAATTTCCTTCCCAGATGGATTTCCTCCCATTGCTGTGCCCATTTCCTGAACTTCAGCGACACTGCTGGACAAGATCATGGGCCTGCTTCTGCATGGGGTTGTCTGCATTCTCCTTTTCATGTGAAGACATTCTCATCTATGATGATCTATATGAATTTCCTTTTAGTGTAGAGCCTTCTCCAGTCTATCATCAATGTCTACTCTGCTCCTACAATAACATTTGGCACATTATCTCTTTCATTCTCTAAATAAAAGCTAAATATGTTTAACAGTTAACATTGTTGAACTTTGATCTATTAATGACAAATGCAGATTCTATATATTGAATTTGTACAATGTGATGTTGATATATGCATATGCATACATTGTGAAGTAATAACCACAATCAAGCTAGTGATGAGCACCTCAGAAAATTACCCTTTGTGTGGTGGTGGGTACATTTGAAATTTACTCTCATAAACTACATATACATTGTCATTAATTATAGTGACTGAGTCATATATTAGACCTCCAAAATGTATTCATCTTATCATTGAAAATTTTATTTACTTCTCCCACCCCTAGCTCATAGTAACAGCCACTCTTTCTTTACTTTGAGTTTGGTTTCGTTTGTTTGCTTTTTTTTTTTAAGATTCTTTACATAAAGACATGCAGTATTTGTCTTTCTGTGTCTGACTTACTGCACTCAGCATAATGCCTAGGTTCATCCATGTTGTTACAAATAGTAAGATTTCCTTCTTTTTAAAGAAGGAAACATATCTATTTTATATATATGTATATATATATATATATATAACATTTTCTTTATGCATTCCTTGTATATGATACATTTATATATTTTTTTTCTTCATGCATTCATTTGTTGCTGGACTTCTAAATTGCTTATTTTGGATACTGTAAAAATAATGACATTGCAAGTGCAAATATCTCTTTGACAAACTGATTACATTTCCTTTAGATATATACCTAGAAGTAGAATTGCTAGATCATATGTTAGATCTATTTTTTTATTTTTTGAGAACCTCCTTTGCATAATAAATGCAAAAGTTTATCACCAAAATTGCACAAGAGTTTCTCTCTGTTTTTCACACCCTTATCAACACTTACTATCTTTTGGCTCTTTGCTAATAGCTCCCCTAACAGGCTGAAGTGGCATCTTGTGACTCTGAAATGTATTTTCATATTATATTACATATGGTATATGTATTATTATATTTTAATTATGTTATAGTCAATCAATAGCTTTGTGTCCAATGTACTTCAAGTAATATGCATTAGAATATTTGGATTAAGGGAAATTTGATTTTCTAAAGTTATAAAAAAAATACTGCAAAAAATAAGTAGTACTTTCATAGGTCAGTATTTAAAGTCATTTAATTCTAATGAGATGCACTTTGTTTAGCATATATCTTATATATTGGGTTGTTTTTTTTTTTTCATTTTTAGTTGATTACAGTGTTTTCCCTATATATATTACCACAAAATCTCTTAAGCTACAAACGTTTGGAATTAATAGCATATTTATTTAATGATATTTTTCTTTTTTTTTTTTGAGATTGATTGATTTATGTATACAAGCTGGGGTACAGGCCAGAGGTGTGGGGTGGCGAGAGGGTTCACCAGAGACAGAGTTGGGAGCAGAACAGGCAGATCAATGGAAATACACTTCTGAGGGGAGCAGCGGGCGAGGCAGGAGAGATCCGCTGTGCCATGTGGGAATCTCCCCGGCTGGGCGTTGAACTTGCGTTGTCACTGCCAACAGCTCCACAGTTCAGCGCTTAACCTCTGCGCCACCAGGGAGGCCCATAAGGATATTTTTCTAGAGTACATATGTATTAGTTATTTTCTTTGATCTTATATGTTTACCTTGGGTTACTATTTTATAGGATGTATTGGATATTTTCTTTTTAAAATAACCTCCACAGGGCTTTGTAGAACAGCGTCACTTTAAAATCAAACATGAGAATCAATGGGCATAATAACAAACTCTACATAGACGTTATTTAACACATATGTACTGATTAAATATGCCACTAATCATATTTGTATGTATAAGGTGCCTCCAATTCCAAAAAGATAAAGAAGAGAATATCTTAAGCTTGATTTCAGAGATACTGTTTACTATCCATTCCATGTATACAGATAGTAAAATTATTAAGATACATTCACTTAATACTGTTTGTTGTAGGACTCGTAAGGGGGAACTAATTTGAAAATTGCTATTGGATTTTCAGACAGTGACACAGTCTGAGCACTTCAGTCTTTTCTATTTAGTTTGTTTGTTTTCCAATTAAGTCCTCACTGGGGAAAGTTTTTAGGAGTACTTTCAGTTACAGAACTCAAATGACATTCATAAACAAAAGACATGATAAAATCTGCAGTCTTTCTAAAACTCTTTCAGCTCATCTCTGTAACTTGGTATTCTTTTAATGTGTAGGAAGAGTGAACTTTTTTTAACCTTAACATCACTATTGTCTTTAAAAGCTGTTAAAAATAGCAGAGCCAAAGAGGTAATATTGAAGATACAGTTTAGGGAAATTTTGAGTGCCATTGTCTCCCTGAGCAGTAACCATGAAATTATCAAAGACATTGTCTCTTTTAAATGAAAAGATCAACCAAATGTGTTAGCATCTCAGTGGGACTGGGAATATGTGGGAAATATAACCATAAAACAGCAATTGGTGGGCCACAGCCTGGCCACAGGACACTGTTCAGGGAAAGTGTTGATGTTGTCAGCACTGCTGAGATCTCCTGGGGATTCAGCAGCCAGGACTGAGATACCTTTGCCCTTGAATACAGAGCTTTGCCTTTGAAGATTTCATGTTCTTCCCTCCACTATAACTAAGTGAATTTGGATGAGATGGTCTGAACACAGAAGGCATTCCATAGGCTGAAAACACTATGGGAATTCACTTTTTAAAATTAATAGAATATTTTTAAGGTCATTTTTAGATTTACAGAAAACTTGAACAAAAACTAGAAAGTTCCTACCTACTCCACCACTCCCCACCACCTAGTTTTCCTAATCATTAACATTTCATTAGTGTGGTAGATTTATTATAACTGAAGAGCCAATATTTATACATTGTTATTATTAACTAAAGTCCACAATTTATGGTTGATTTCATTCCTTGTATTGTGCATTTTGTGAATTTTGATAAACGTATAGTGACTTGTATCCACCATTATGGTATCAGAATAATTTCAGTGCCCTAAAAGTCTCTTGTGTTCCTTACATCCATACCTCCTGCTCTCCCCTTGAGCCCCTGGCATCCATTTATATTTTTACTATATCCATAGTTTTGGCTTTTGTCTAATGTCATATAATTTGAATCATACAGTATGCAGTCTTTTCTTGTTGACTTCATTCACTTAGTATTATGCATTGAAGATTCCTCTTTGTCCTTTATGGCTTGACAACTTATTTTTTTTTTGCTGAATAATATCCCACTGTATTACAGTCCTGTATCCCTTCACCTACTGAAGGACATCTTAGTTGCTTCTAAACATTGGCAACTATGAATAAAGTAGCTATAATATTTATGTATATGTATTGTCATGAACTTAAATTTTCAATTAACTTAAAAGTTGTATTTTTGAAAGATATTTTTGATGGGGAGGAATGACACAGGCTTTAAAGTCAGACTTGATTTGAATCCCAGCCATTTCATTTTCTCTGTTCAATAATTTTTTTGGTAGCCTACTCTACTGCTTTTTCTGTGCTAGGTATTGAAGACATATAGAAAAAGTACTACTCTGCCAGGTTACTAAGTGTCTTTGACTATATTAAAGAGCCTTATTATATCTCTGGTTCCATTTTGGAAAGAAAACTTACCTCCTCAGTTTCATGGATTTTTCTATGTTATTTTGAATATTAGATCAACTATCACAAAAAGGACTTAGTGTACTATTTCTTGGTAACATTTACTCAATTGCCACATAACATCCTATTGCAAGAGAGATGATTAAATACTTTAGTTCATTTCTCTCTAGTACCTCCATAAGATCTTTTTAAGTCTAAATATGGAAAATTTTTTAACATTTTCAAACAATATTCCTAAATCAGCCAAAATATAAAATGAAGTAAGAATGTGTAATAATTTTTATGTATCGAATAGTGATAAGAATTGGACTTGAGAGTTAATTTTGAGCTCTGGCTTCATGATATAACACACTGGCTTGATGATTTTAGTTTCTTGACTTTGCAGGGTGAACAGTGCCTTATCAGTAGAATTAGGTATCATGATATTTGTTCACCATACAGGTTTATTTGCTTATTGTACAGAGGCTTTGTGAAGCCCAAATAAAAAACCATACAATGCATATAAAAGAATATTGTAAACTATAGTGCACCCCATTATTACTATTATTGCTCTAATATATATTTTAGTTTTTAATTTACCTAGCCCCTTACTAATCAAAGTGTATTTTTTAAACTACATTTATATTAAAATTCTGATTTTCTAGAATCCAGTGGTCTAGTACATCATAGTATCAGTATTGTTATATTCTACCTTATTTACCCCATGCGTTTGTCAGGATCCAAGAAGTAGATGCCAAAATGGCTTCAACATGTAAGAATTGTATTGAGAAAAATACCAGTGTGAGGAGAAAATGAAGAGGGATTGAGATGGCTGAGAGGATCATAAGACTGCAATGTAATCTGACCCCAGTGGAAGGAATAATGGGTGGAAGAGTGAGTGACTGTCACAGTATAAGGAAGACATCCTGTAGGGGAGTTCTTGAGCCATCAGCCCTCAGAGGAGTCTCTTTGCTTCCACAGCCTGCCTGTTTTCATATCCTGTGCTCAGTAGTGAGCCAGAACAGCTCATGCAAAAAGTGTAGCCTTAGCACAAATTTTGTGATGGGTACCCAAGTGCAGCATTTGGCATCCTTGGTAAGTGACATTCTCTGAAGTGGAAGGTACATTTTCATGTCAATCGTATTTCACATTTTTCTCCTAATAATAAACCAAGAGCATTTATTTACTTGATGCTTTAAATAAGGATGTGAGCATGTGACACAGAAGCAGATGAAATATGTTACACATTTTAACAGGACTAGAACGATAACTGAATGCAGGTTCCTTCTCAGGAGAGGTGTTCATGTGTAGAGTTTAACAGCAATGCCCATGTGCCCAAGTTTCTGTGTGATTACAGTCTAAGGAAGAGCTATTTTCCTGCTCTAAAAATTTATTTTATTCAACTTTTTCTGGGAGGAGGGAGGCTAAGGCACCTACTTTGTCCATGTTTACTAGTTTTCCATAAACTTCTCTTCTGGGAGAACACACACATTCCCTAAACTACACATTTCCTAAACTACAACATAAATATGGCATATTTTAAAAGTTATGATGAATCTCTTAGGCTATACACTGAAGTGTTCAGAGAATTAAAATCTTGAAGAGTTAGGAAATGTTTCGAAGCTAGAGACAACTTCAGGTTAAGGTTTTACAAGTTCTGTAAGGCATTCCTCCATTTTGACATGCATAGAAATGATAAAACTACTTTTTAATACAGCTTCCTATATTTCTCACCTCTTCTCATTGCTTTCCTAAATTATCTCATTCTCTTTCCCACTTTGCCTCCTACTCATCAATTAAGAACAATGACTGTCAGAGAAAATGGAATATATGAAAAGTTATTGTTAATATTAATAGGTGACAGTATTACCTCTAAGTTCATGCATTCCATAGTTACTCCAGCGGCTGCCCTGTGGATTGAATCTGATTTTTTTGGCTAGGCTGGGTTGCTACCTGCCATAGAGCATAGCTATAATTTAGTCATATTAGAAAACAAATTTGGAAACCATTAAAAGAGAAGAATGTCCAAATACTAAAATATTTTTCTCAAAAAGTCTCTTTGAAAAAAAATTATCACGGATACATTTTCTATTTCTCCTCCCCACGCAAAGCTAGAAAGCTAGATCTTGTAGTAAGCTGATTTTTCTTAAAGAAAAAGAAAAATGCTGTGGAATGCCTTAGCTTTCTTCCTATGACCTTAACTTATATTACAAGTCCTCTAGGGAGTTGTCAATTAAAAGCTTGGAATTTACACAACTCTAAGTCTCAGAAATCAGCCAGCAGTCTGCACTGAATATGTAGAGAAACCCATTAAGTAGCTTTTTAACCTTTATTATTTACCATGTTTTATTATACAAATCTATATCCTCAGGAGACATAGGAAATGCTAATTGGGATTCATATGAAAAAGAGAGCAAAAAGTTCTTTCAACCTATGTAAACATGTTTTGTACCTAGTGAGATATTTAATATGGAATATATCAGAAGCAAACATACTGGACAAGATCACTCAACCAATCCAGGAGGAAAGTCTGCTATTTGCTTTTTCTGTAGCCCTAACAAGCCATTTGCCATCACTAGTAATTCACACCATCACTTATAAAATGAAATTTTCTAATGCTGTTGAATATTACTTTAAATGTTGAAAAAATACAATTAGCATAAGTTGTTATTCACAGAAATTCTCTCCGAAGACAATGATGATCTTACTAAAAGTCTTTGTGGTTATAATTTTTCTAAGACAATTTGGGGATGTTAAAGCTAAAGGGAATTTGTTTTTTGGGGGTTTGGAAGTGTTATCAAGGACAGCTTTGATTTTTCTCATCAAGAGGTCTTTTTGTTGTCATGGCATTAAATTATTTGCAGGAAACAAAATTAATAATGTCACAATAGCTGTGAACTCCTTATGAAAACAGACACTAGCCTAAATTCCAGAAGTCTCCATTGCTTCAGATGATGCATTTAAGGACTTTTGTGAAGTGCTGTGCCTGAAATATTGATAGTATTTCCATGAATATGGTGCAGTATTCTTCTTGTTAAAATAATTTTATTTATACTTTCCATACAACTTATATGGCAAAATGGACAGGAAAATGTAACTTTTCTCTTTAGAGGGTTGATATATTTAGTTAAATATGGACATTTATGATGAGAAAATGTTCAGTGCAATAAAGCATAAATATATTTGTTTATCTTTTGCAATATTTTACCCTGGGGGAACTTTCAAATTTGTCTTTCTTCCACCTCCATCTTTAGTTAAGCTAGTTTCCAAATGAAGTCCTCAGAATTTAATAATGTAAGATCTAATGCAAAATACTAAATTGGGATAGGATAGCAGAAGAAAAATAATATTTTACTGATTTTCATTGTATTGACTAACTGTCTGTATAGAGGATTCTCTTTATATGAGTATACTAAACACACATCATCAAGTTCTAGATAATTAGGAGAGGTGTGTTAGAAAATAGCCAACTTTACTTCAGCTAACATAAATTATTAATTGCATGTTTTTAATTTTTATAATGAGTAAACTATATAGTATAAAGAAAGTTAAGCTCAGACATCCATTTAACTGTCATACTCTACTTTAAAATCAAAATATAGTATATTTTTCTTTTCATGTACAACATTTTAAAATTTTGTTTCAATGTATCTATTCTCTCTGTCTCCCTACCCAAACAGACACATACACATGCAGAGCATGAGTGTTTTTAAGTATCTTTATTTTATTTATCCCCACGAAGGGACCAGTGTCTTGGCATGTTTGGCATAGACTCCATAGTCTAGTCAAAATCTCGTCTCTGAGGAATGATAACTTGGTAACATAGAGGTCCCTCATGGGACAAATGTGTGGGAATTCTAGTCTCACACTCGGAACAAAGAATGTGAGATGAGTTGCCAAAGAAACCCTAAAGCCTGGTGCTTTTAGTCACATTTTAAATGTAAGTCGAGATCTATGCACTGGTTTGCATGTGCATTAATTCCATTAGAAAGCTTTTAAAGCAATAATAGCTTTGCAGGGGGGAGGGGGACAGATTTTATGTATTTAGACAATCACTGTAACTTCCTCCTATTCCCGCCTTGCTGCATTTCTTAGAATTTCACAGGATAGTGTGTGGTCTTCTGGAATATTAGATGCAAAACAAAAGAGTTTGGGCTACAGGTATCTGATCTTATGTAGTTCCTTTCAATGAAGTGTTGTGGAGTTTTATTTTAGTCATTATTTTTGACACCCTGTAAGCTTCATGGTGTTGAAACAAATTTCAAAATGAGTAAAATGTTGACTTCTTCTAGTTGTCCTTCCGTAAGGTCTGTACAACTCAGAATGTACCTTAAACATCTTATTTTTTATTCAAGGTTATCTTTGATAATCCGATAAAAGTGATAATTCTCTTTCTATATAAATGTTTCTATAGACTATAGCTGGGAGATTTTAAAAATTGTTTTAGAAAACTTATAGATGCCTTAATGTTCATTCATGGTCCTCAATTAAGAAATTTTAATAAGCACAGTGTAATCTACACATTTGCCCATTTAAAATTCATGAGACATCTTTTTTAAAAAAAAACCTCTCAAACGAACTTTAAACCAATTCTCTTGCTATTAAGTTTTTATAAATGCATTTTTCTGTTGTTTATAATGACTCCAAAAAGAATCCAAATGCTAAAGTGGGTGATGAATATAAAGAGAAAGTAGAGATCTAAGTCTGTTGCATTTTACTAGAGACATTTTATGCACATTTGTGATTTGGGGAAAACAGCCATTCTTAGGACATGTTATGAAGAACAAAGATGTACTCTGTAGGATTTACTACACTGAAAAATGGAGTTTCTCTAAGAGAGAAAATCAAGAGTCACTCAGTACCTTTGCATGGCCCCTGCTTGTGACTGTTGAGGTACTTCTTACCTTCCCATCCATAGAAGCTTTTATTTGGTGTTCAGTTCAAATACAATTCCTGCCGAGAAGCCTTTACCAGTATCCTTAACCTAATTGCTGGTATTCCTTTTTCTACTTTCCCACAGCACTTTATCAGTTAAGAAGTTCATATTAATTCCGTCATGCTCCTGGAGGAATTGTTTTTGATATTTTATTTATATATTTTCCTCACAAAGAACATCTAGTACCTTGTCAGTAGTAGGTGTTCAGTAAGTACATGATGCATGATTGAATGTCCAAATAGATTATTTTTGAGATAGACTTTAACAAATATATAGGAATTTAGCTGGAACAGAGGGACTCAAAGAACAATGATAAAAGCAGTGGAGATAGGGCAAAAACCTAACCTAATTGAAAAGAATTGTCACTTATTCTGCCTCATAGAGCATCCCATTCTTATGGTATAATGAGCTATCAGGCAATGTTAAATTGAGAAGATGGTTTACAGTACAGTAGCACAAATACTGATGCTATATTTTTTAAATTATTCTGATTTTATAGATTTGTTTTCTGTGGCGGAGTATTACATGAACCTATAGTTTACTAAAAAAAGTAAATATTTTAAGCATTGTAATATACCAGACTTGGAAGTAAAGAGCACATATCTTAAAACATAATCCTGGGTACATGCAATATTTTATAATTTAGTAAGATGATCTTTTTTCCTGTAAATGTTATTCTGCAGTTGTCTAACCATTTGTCTAAAAGATATAACACACATAGAATCGTAAGAGCTGGTGGAAACAAAGCAAGAAAGAATTACTGTTTTTTTAAAATATGTATGTATAATTATATATATATATACACACCAGGATTTGTGAAAGGCAATGTGGAAAGTTAATGTTGACACATGTATCCAAACTTCAAGCTTAACAAAGATCCAACTTGACTCCAAGTACCCAAGTTTGTTAAAGGGAATTGAAAATGAAAAAGAGGGTAGAAAAACCCTTTTATTTATTTCCCAAAATAGAATTTGAACCCTTCAGTTATCTTCCCCCATCTGCCACCTATTTCATATTACTTGGGAGCTATAAGTCCTTATATGTCACACACACACAAGTCTTGTAACATCTGATATAATGGTGACAAAAGTCTTAAACTCTTGTTTAATGTGATAAAGTTTGAGAGGAATTGTGAGAAAAAAATGTCATTGAATCATAAAAACGTAGGTTTGTAACACTTTTAAAGGTGTCAGCTTCACCTTTATCAATAGAGCTATGATATTTTTTCATATTAAATGAAATATGTAATATGTATGGTTGAGAAAGCACATATAGTACATGTAACTTGTGCTTGTTTGTCTCACATGATGTAGATTTGCTGTTCTGTAGAGATTGAATCTCAGATTCTCAAAGTCGGGAATCAATCTTGCTATTATATTTCAATATAATATATTTCTGTGATAAAAATAAATTTGATGATAAGCAGGCTTTACCATGTACCATTTCTTCCTCCTTCCCTTCATTCTTATCCAGTGATTATTTAGGAACCACAGTTTTATTGAATGAAAGAAACCAGTAGTTAAAGATCTAAACCAGTGGTTCTCAACTATTAATAGATGGGAAGTTCAGGGAAGAATATTGTCTTGCAAGGGACATTTGTCATGTCTGGAGACTTTCTTGTCATCAGAATTGGGGTGGGTGTTGAGACTACTAATGTTATTTAATGGAGTGAGGCAGGGATGCTACTAAACATACTCAGGAAATAGATCCCCTTGTTAAAGAATTATTCAGCAAAAAAATCAATAATAATGAGATTGAGAAACACTACTATAGAGTGATGTTGCAAAACATTTGATTTTTAATTAGAGTTGTACATACCTTAATTCAGTAATACAGCAATTAAGGACTCTAGCTTTTTCACCAAAATCAGTTAAATAAATATGAAAGTGATTTCAAAGGATCACTCTCTCTCTTTTCTACCTACTTCCTCCCCAAAAATTTATTTGCAGAAATAAATTTCTGAAACACTAGACTTTAGTTCTTTTATCCTCTGATCTGAGCTAATTATGATAGTGATTAACCCTCCTATGGCACATAGCAGAACTACAAAGTCCCAAAAAATGATTCTAGGGAAAATGATGTTATTATAGTATAATATAAAATAATTAACCATACTCTTATTAGAACATGTAAAATTCGACTAATTCTCATCCTATTTTTTTGTTATTTGCTGTTTTTCTGTTTGAAATCTGGTAGCAGATACTAAATTTTAAGCCACCTCAACTCAAATATCTATGTCAGCAAAGCAAAGAGAATGACTCTGAAATTAATAGCCTTTAAGACTAGTATATGAAAAAAAGTAGTACTCACCAGTATGCCTGATATTATAACATTTTTATTATTTCATTTAGAAATAAAAACTGTACAACTAGCTTCAGAATTTTACTGGAACCTGTTATCAATGACTCTTTAAGTTATTTCTATGCAAAATGCATAACTGTAAGTACCTTATATTTTATGATCACTTAGTTGAGAAGTCTTTATGTTAGAATTGTTTGATGAAGCGTATCTGTCCCATTGTACTTCCACTGAATTACCCTATTGTAGACTTCCTAGTTCTATTTTACTTTAGCTTAGGCTAATAACTCTTTACAAAAAAAATGACTAAATAATTATACACTTCGCAAGTATGACACGTTTTTATAGTTTGTTTTATCTGGACATTTTGAAAGCAACAATATTAGTAATTCACAATATCATTTATGGAACACATTTAATACAGATACTTTTATCACAATTTGAAGTAACTTCTTACAAATGGATATACACATAGATAGAACATGTACCACACTGAGATACACACATTTATGCATAGACACATGCAATCTGTATTTTACATTTAGTCTCTTTGAGAAAGATTATCATAGGCATTCTATATATACAATTGTGTCCAATAATCTCTAAGTTACAAAGCCATGAGTAATTTAACCAGCTAATAATACAGGGAGAAACTTACAGGGGAATTTTAGTAAGCTAAATTAAATTCAGTCTTGGCAATTCAAAGATAAAATATCTTGCTTCTATTAAAAGTATAAACAGAATCATCTGTGTTGACAGGTACTTTGGATTTTGCTGGCACTTCATCTCAAACACTGAGACATGTGTGGAAATCAGGATGCTAATTTGTTATCAAATCACAGTAGTCTTTTTAGCCACTTTTTTTGGAGGGGTGGTGGATAGATATTAGCTGTCCCACAGGTGAAAAGCTTTTTGTCTTTCTATCAGATGATATTGTAAATCATTATAATCTTGACTGAAGAGAAAAGTCGATGATTACAGCAAACTTAAAAATTATTTCTAAAATCATCATGATTGTAGCTCCTAATGCCATCCCGCTGATTATCATTTATTCCACCTCAGTTTGTGGACCAGTGCTGTCTGTAACTACCTTCTACCCACTGCGCTCTTTCTTGACACATGACTTATATCCCTTGTTTAAGTTACTATTTAAGGAGTCCTTTCTAGGCTTATTTTGGATATCATGCTATCATTAAAAGGCCAAATCCATGAATTTTCAAATATTTGTAAAAGCAACTCTCTGCTTTGTGGTCCTCACAAATAAAGAATTTATTATTTCTAAATCACAGGATACAAGTAATTTTTAATTTGTCTTGAGTAGGGAAGAAATGCTCTTTCCTGTAGTTTCATTCATGAATTCTTAAAAAATGTTTACTTTGTGTGCCTCCCTGGTGGCGCAGTGGTTAAGCATTGCGCTGTGTAGCTGTTGGCAGCGGCGACGCAAGTTCAACCCCCGGCTGGGGAGATTCCGACATGGTGCGGCAGACCTCTCCTGCCTCGCCCGCTGCTCCCCTCAGCAGTGTATTTCCATCAATCTGCCTGTTCTGCTCCCAGCTCTGTCTCTCTCTTTCTGTCTCTCGCCGCCCCACTCCTCTGGCCTGTACCCCAGCTTGTATGCATAAATAAATAAATCTTTAAAAAAAAAAAGTTTGCTTTGTATTTATCTTCAAAACAAGGATACCATCCAAACACAAATTCATGTCCACTAAACAAAGACAATCTGTAACATTTGCAGTATGTAGTGGGAATAAGAATTCTCAAGGTTCCGTTGCAACCCTCTCTGATTATCAAAAAATTAAATTCGAAACCACAAAATTCAAATGAGAAATGATCTTGTTGGTCATTCCATGCCAGGCTTTGTTCCTGAGAATACAAAGATTAAAAAGATATGGTCATTTTCCTGTTGCTTTTTCACCATACCTAATATACCATGTAGTTGAAATTAATGCAACCTTAAAATTTATTATAAAATTTGGTATACATTTGTATCACATTATGTGTTTGTGTATCACTTTAAAGTTCTGTGAGGAAGACAAAAAATAATTCTAAGAAAGAAATAATTAATTTTTTTGTAAAAGGGATTTTTTTATTTCCATATACCTGGATTAACCACACCAGTACTCAAATTTTGAAGAGAGTTTTCACTCCTCAACCAATCATGGGAACCATCCAACCATCATCATTTGTTAGAAGGTGTGCTTTTATAATTAGAGGTACCATGTCCTTCCATAAGTTAAACTGTAGATCCATATCATCTTTCCGTTATTACATATTCAAGTGCCTTGATAGGTATTGATTAAACAAAAATAATAAACCACAACAATCGTTTCCTTGGCTTGAATTCCCTGCCTATGTGCCGTGCATGAACAGATCTTAAAATACACTGTTCCACATTTAGCAGCCAAAATAGGTAGAAAATACATGCTGTATTGTGAAAAAACAACTTCTTAACTCTCAGGTTGTGTGTCTGCAATCACACATTTAAACTCTCACAATTTTTATTTCAACAGTGCTAAAAAGATCAGTTTTTCATTTAGTATTATACCCTCTTTAATGGTTTGAGTTAAAAGGAATTAAGGATACAATATAGGAAACACTTAGTAATTTTAAAATTATTTAGATTATTTTTATTATAACTGATACATCATTAAAATTTTTAGTAAACTACTTGTCTCAAATAATAAGTGTAAAATATATTTTCATGACTTATATTTGTATTCTTAATTTTAACAATGTTAAAAATGTTGGAACTAGTTATTATGTGGCATTTGTACATGAAATTTGTGCTGTAATATTTTTGTTCACTGGGGGCAAAATTGATTTAAAGCAAAGCAGGTTTCTCAACTTACAGAATTTTAAAATAAGAATTCTATCACTTTTTCATTTAATATAGTTAATGATTTTACCCCAGTGAAATTTTATTGTGCTCTGATTGATGGGTAATAGTGAAAGATGGTACCCACCCAGTCCAGTTTTTTCAGAAGTCACAAAATGGCCTTATTTATGTGTTGCTGATTACCTTAGTATTGCACTTTAGCACCACCTGGTGGACAAAATATCTTTTTTTTTTTTGCTTCTATTTAAAATATTCTATTCATGATCTTTATCCATTATGACATATCCTAATAGATATTTGAATATAAAGGTACCTGAATTTTCTTGTTTGTTTTTAATTGAGCATTTTATTAATTTAATTGTTTTAAATTGAGTTAACATTGGTTTACACCACTATGTAAGATTTACAGGCCTACAGCTGTAAAGGTATTTGAATGTAAAAGTATTTAATCCTAAACTTTGCAGATAAAATACAGTAAAAAAAATCTGAAAAATTTTGTAGTGCCATTGCAAAGTTAAATGCTTTAGTTTTTTAAGCTTCATGAATATATACAGATTTGAATAGTATATTACATATGTCTACAGCAATTTTTTTGGACAAGTTAATTATTTCTTTATGTTTTTTCTCAATAAAGAATTAAGTAGAACCAGGAAGTTTTCTGTACTGTAGCAGCAAGCTATCTTTTAAGTGAGATTTCCTATAATCACTTTGTAAATGATTTTTTTTTTAAGATTTATTTTTTATTTATACATACAAGCTGGGGTACAGGCCAGAGGCGTGGGGCGGCGAGAGGGTTCACCAGAGACAGAGTGGGGAGCAGAACAGGCAGATCAGAGATACACTGCTGAGGAGAGAAGCAGGCGAGGCAGGAGAGGTCTGCCGCACCATGTGGAATTCTCCCCGGCTGGGCGTCGAACTAGCGTCGCCGCTGCCCACAGCTCCACAGCGCAGCGCTCAACCTCTGCGCCACCGGGGAGGCCTTTGTAAATGATATTTTAGGAGGAATTTTCTAACTATAGATTCTCACTAGCATAATATTCTATGTACAGTTAAAATTAAAACTATTACTTTGATCATTAGAACTATAAAGTAAGTCAGGCATGATCTCCCCCTTAGAATTCAGATGTGGTCTTATCTATATGAAGTCTTAGTTTTGAATATAGTTATAATTTTTCCAGAAGATAAATTTGACAATATTATCAAATGAAAAACACAAATACATTTAAAGCTAGTTTTGAAGAAAACATGTTAATCCTTGTCTAGTCCCACACGTCTATGAAATATAGTAGAAATTTTTCCTATGCAATATAATCAAGGAGAAAATACAACCTGAGTTTTCTCAGTATGTTCCTTTGGAATACACTACTAATCTATTCCATGGTAAAATTTGATGTCTATAAATTTGAATTGTGTGATATGGGTTTAGTAGCTAAATAAGAGATACTGATATTTAAGTAAAATATGTTGAAGTTTTGTGTTTGTGGCCTGTGACTTAAGATAGTATTATAATAGATTACCTTTATTAAGACGTACATCTTTAACTGAAATTATTTGCTCTGCTACTCTAAGAAAACACTTAAAATCTCTCTTTTTTCTGTTTTCTAAAGGTATTGGATTGTATACTGTAAATTCAGCATATGGCGATACCATTATCATGCCTTGCCAACACGATGTACCTCAGAATCTCATGTTTGGCAAATGGAAATATGTAAGTGTGACCTACCTCGGACTTGGCTAATTGCTCTAGTTTATTTAAAATGCCTCTTGTGAGTAAATGTAAATTTCAAATTAACGTAATGGCATGGCAATATCCAACTGTGGGTACAAATTTGGTAAGGTAGAATTAATGTGTTGAATATGGGCAAAGAATATTCCTAAGTCTTACAAACAAATGCCATTTTAAAATAAAGTCAATAAACACACAATTCTGAGATTGTATTAGTATGAAAGAGCCAACTTTAAGTATTAGAGGCAGAGGTTCAGCGTAAAATTAGAGGAGTATAGGAAAGAGCTTATTATAGGATGGTAACCTCTCTCTACATTCTCGGTTTCTGTTTGACGTGGCTGTTGCAAAGGCAGGGTGCACCGGTGACCCGAGTATCCAAATGTTTATTGAGAATTAGTCATCAGTGTGAGAAGCTTGGTTTTGGTGTTAGTGTTAGAACTGTGTTGATGTGGTGGGTTCTTTTTGCATTTAACTTTGTTAATTTTATTCATTTCTCACAGATGGCTAAATCATGTTTTCTCAGGCATGGAAGTACAGATGGGTCTGGAAATGAATGGTAGATATCCTGGAAGTGGTGTGGCTATTGATAAAATGTCTCAGTTTAATTACCAAAGACAATTAGTAATATCTGTGAGACACAGTTTCCTATGCTGGATCACATGAGACTCACGGTGGTTGACAAGCTTAAAATGGTCATGTGTTTTCTTGGAAGCAACTGCAAATTTTACCTAGCTCCTTGACATATTGAAAGGTGTTCGAATAGGAAAAGGATATAGCAGTAAAATGATTTTTGAAAAGTTTATTATAATACTTCTCAGAGACGTTCATATATTAAGATGCATTATGGATTGTATGCATTTGATTCATTTCTTAGGTTTATTTTTTTAATGGAGGTGCATTAATTCACAAGGATTTATTTAGACACGCAACTTTCCCCTCAAATATCTGTAAGAATATTCTACAGAACACAACTTTGGAAATGTGCTCAAGGTTATACCCTAGAATGGTATAGTTCAATCTTTTGAAATGTGGGTTCTGAAGTCAGATATGTTCTACCATATATACTCACTGTGGGTTTCTGAACAAGTTTATTATCTCCATTTTCTCATCCATAAAATAAGATGACAACAATATTCCTTATAGTTGTTGTGTTACATGAAATAATTAATTAGAATACTTACCTAATACTTGACACGTGTTAATTTCATGACAAATGTAAGCTGTTGTGTGATCGGCTGTTGAACCTTAAGCACACCAAGTCTGTGTGGAACATGTGAAAACGTGAGGAGACAAGGCAGCAGAGCACCTCTCTGTACTCTCCTCTTATTACCCAGCTCTTTTTGGGTAATTTTAAGCTGTCTGTAGAATCCTATAAAAACAGAGGTATAACATTAAGGTCTGTGATGACAAATTTCTTTATTAGGACCCCTCAAATTCCAAGGCTCTGGGAGACTACCCCATAATTCACCTGTTTGTTAAATTTACTGCCAAAATAAGTGAAGTACAGATGGTGAAACATTTCTGTGAACATAGAAATTTCTGACTATAACCCAGGAATACTTTGCACCTAAAATGAACTGGCATGATGGTAGTTGTGCCAAACTGATATTTTTTAAATGTTTAAACAGAAAGCTTTAATGGTAAGCTGGTAAGATACATTTAAGGTGCCATATACTCTAGTGACATAGTATAGGTGCTTTAATGTAATGTAACCTGAGAGACAGATGAAAGGTGAAGAATGAGTGAAAGAAAGCAGACATACAGGAAGGGTGGATTAGTTAGTTTCTCCCCTAACATCTAATAGTCTCCCTGTGAATGGAGATTCTGGTTCCTTGTGCTCCCCTCCTACCCCATCCCTATTACCTCTTCACCAGCACCTGCTTCAGTATCTGGGACAAAATTAAAAGATTTAAGCAGAGTATTATGGATGTGTTCTGATATTCAGCCAACTAAAACTTTGACTTTAAAATTAGCTTAGTAATTGTCTTAGTCATCTTGGGCTGCTATAACAAATACCACAGACTGGGTAGATTAAACGATACACAATTGTTTTCACAGACAGATGTCTCTCAAAGTCCAAAATCAAGTTTCTGGTAGAATTTGCTCCTTGGTGAAAGCTGCCTTTTTGCTATATACTCAGGGTATCTGTTCTCATGGAGAGAGAGCTGTCCTATCTCTTCTTCTCCTTATAAAGGCATCCATTGGAGGACTTCATCTCCATGACCCCTTCTAAACCTAATTAGACTCCACCGCCAAATACAATCACACTGGGGAGTTAAGACTGCAACATATAATTTGGGAGGACACAAACATTTAGTTTATGACAGTAATAAAAACTAATTTTTTTAAAATGTAACTCCTCATTGCCTCTTGAAATTTGCCATGTACTTTAAATGTTTTATCACAGCATATGAAAGACCTTATGAGGTAAGTAGAATAGGGCTTGACCCCTATTTTAGATTAAGTTTCTTACTAGATAGGACAATTTTTGTGAGAACAGAAGGAGAAATGAATTCTATGTCCCAGTGCTTATGGCATGGTTGTGTATGCCAGGTCATATTTTATTTTGATAGTAATTTTTTATATGAAAACCCTTTAAGCTAAATTTTATGACTCAAATAGCAAAACTATAGATTTTTGTGATTGAGCTGATTCTATTGCTTAATGGTCATAATTATTTTACAAGGGCAAATACTGTTTCTCCAGGAAGACCTATTAGACAATGTTATGTGTACAGTTCAGCTATGTCAGCTATGTCAGGAAACTGAAAGTGTGGATACTTAATATGTCAATGTGTTAAAGTAACAAATATATAAAAGATAAATTGCCCTGGGTTTCTAAACAAGTATTTGCAGTCTGTATAAGCTTGCTTTGATGGCTAACTGACTACCATTTTATACATTTGTATGTTTGTTTTCATCTATTTCTTTCTTTTTATGTTAGACTGAAGGCCAGCCCTTGTCAATTTCAAAACTCTTACTCATTCCAGAGGCAGAAGTTCGTAGTCCCAAAATCTGTCCTTTCATTTTCACATATTTAAAAGTCTGATTGTAAAAGATCTTACAACTTTTCCTCTTATGAGGAGTAATTTTCTATAACTAAAAATTTTTTGAAGGCTTGTATCCAAAATTATTTTTCTTAGAATTGTCAATATTGGTGGAAGAGTATGACCGAGAGAATTTTGTAATTCTGGATGTAATCCTGAAACATCTGAATACGCTCATTTTTTAAATGTATTGTTATTTTAAATTTTAGGAAAAGCCCGATGGCTCCCCAGTATTTATTGCCTTCAGGTCCTCTACAAAGAAAAGTGTGCAGTACGACGATGTGCCAGAATACAAAGACAGATTGAACCTCTCAGAAAACTACACTTTGTCCATCAGTAATGCAAGAATCAGTGATGAAAAGAGATTTGTGTGCATGCTAGTAACTGAGGACAACGTGTTTGAGGCACCGGTAGTAATCAAGGTGTTCAGTAAGTAGTCTGCAGTGTAACTGCTAAGTGGGATGGATGACTGGTGCTAGAACATGTTCTTCAGAAAGAAAACCGCACTCCATGTGGTGTCTTCACAGCAGGCATCTATATAAATGGACTTGTTAGATATCTTCATTCTCTTCATGCATGCTATCAGCTAGACAAACAAAAACCCCCAAATTCAAAAAGGAGTTTTGTTATTTTTTTGGTTAAAATGTCCTCTGATAGGAAATACTACTAAGTAAAAATCTCTCACTTTTACTGACATGTGAAAATATGTTCTGTGGCAGATTTGTAGATACATGATATATACATATAACCATGCATCTCATGCACACGCACCTATGTGTATTAGAATGAACCATATAAAATTGCCATTTTGATGTATAAAAACAGTAAATACAGGCAAATCCAGACTATCTAATATTCAAGAGATCTAAGCTTTCTCTATAAGCGAAAGTACACATACACACACACACATATGCGTGTGCGTGCGCGCACACACACACACACCCTGACCTTTAATGCTTGTTGATTTACTTCTTCAAAATATTCAGTTGACTTGGAAAATTGTCCTCAAATAAAGAAGTTCACCACACTCTGAATGTGTTTGTGGGAAGTAAGAATAGGATTGGAAGAAGAGTAGGTTGTAGAAAAAACTTGGTGTAACTACTATTATTCTGCCAAAGTTACTTTGCTTAATGATAATATTTAGCTAAATATTATTGTGTAAATAGCCATGTAAATGAATGACCTGAAAAGTTTTAATTAAGTCATTTTATCTTTTAATACTTCAAATAAAAAGTCCCAGCTCAGTTACATCATAATATTTTAGAAATTATAGAGAGGAAAATAGGTCTCCAGAGTTTCAGAATGCACGTCTACTTTAATTAGGGAAAAAGGTTCTCTTCTCAGCTTTTTCTCTCTGCTTCCTGATAATTTGACAACACCTAGAAATTATTAAAAATAAATAGGGAATAAAGAAACCTATAGGCCCTTCCTATTACAGCAAGTAATCATGGAATTTTTTTTCTTTTTTCTTGTAAAATAATCTATACAACTAAGAGGGACTGTCCCTCAAGTATTTATATGGACTTCAAAGCTCCTATGGGCTCATGACACAGAATCAAAGAGTGCTTATACTATCAAAGGAAACCTTTGTTCTCCAGAAGAACCTTGTAAAAGCATATTACATGTTTCAATTGGTTACCTTTGAGCTTAGAAAGCACTTTCCAGAAACCATCATCCTTCTCAATCATTTTATGAATCAAACCAAGTAGTAAGTGTTTGCCAGTCATGCCCTGTTCCAGTAAATGCCCCAATAATCTGCATCCTATTATTTGCCAGTGTGCCTTGTATTTTTTTTTCTTTTATTTCACTTGGGTGATATTAAGATGGATGGTATACTGCTTAGGATACTTTTTCTAAAGAGAACAACCAAATTTTTTTTTTATTATTAGGCCATGAGCCTTGATGTCATAAATACAAGAATGTGCCACAGGTACAGAAATTAAGTCACAGCACTCTAGACATTATGTGTACTTATATGTCATTGTCAGTTTTCTTTCTTACTGTGTTAAAATTATCAAATATCAAGATAGTAGACAAGGAAGTTTAGAAAATCCAGATTGTGCCATTTAGAAGAATCATTTGTGACAAGTTTTCAGAATATTTTTTTAAAATGCCATACAGTGTCTGAAAAACAATTCAGTTTGTCTAACTCAATAAAATTTGTAGCTCTTTTGGAATACAGAGGCTTTCTATGATTGTAAAAACAAACTCATACCCCGCCTGCCGCCAGTACCCCTAACCTCCTTCTCTTTTGAATGTTGTTGAAAACAAAGTGATTCTCAGAAACAGAATTTGCATTCCAGGCGCTTTGCCAGGGGAATTTAAATAGACAAGTAACACACTCTTAAAAATAGTGTTTTATACTTAAAACCGTGGGACCCTCTACGCCGAATAAAATGAGCAGCACAGCTCATGATAAAGAAAGTGTTTGCAAGTGCATATAGGGGCTTTGCTTTTTAAAAAATGATGAATTTACTTTGGTCACTTTTTGTGAAGCAAACAGCAGCTGTGACAGTGATGCTTTCATTCTGTGCATATACATATTTGTAGTCACTTAAGAGTGACTATACTCGTCGATCAGTCCTCTGTTTCCTTCTGTCAAATCACCTAGCAACATGCACCATGTACCACAGAATCGAGGGTGGTTAACACAAGCTAATCCCAGATCAGCTTGCTTCAGAGTACCATCCTCATTGGCAAAATTAAACTGTTACATTCAAATTAGAGGTCATGATTAATGATTTCGTTACCTCTGATCTAGGTGTGTTGTTTAGTTTTAAGCTGTATCTCACATGCAAGAAATTATGGCCATGAAGCAGCACAAATCCAAAAAAGTCACATACTTTGCTTTATCACCACTAATACAGCTACTTTTTAAAGTAATGAGTGTCATCAAAATCAAATATTAAATGTTTGCATTTAATACACTTAAAGTATTTAAAATTCTTCAAAAGTGAGAGTAGATCTTTAAAAGTTCCCCAAGATTCATTCTAGTAATTATACAAAACTTCTAGGGGTCAAAATGGGAGCCCAGTTTGCCAGATTCTTATTAGTGGTACAATGGAAAAATCACCAAACTTGTCATCAGGAGTCATAGCTTTGTTAGATCTGCTGCTAAGTTCTGGCCTGGGGCAAGTCACTTTAACAGTCCGGGGCTCTGATTCCCTTCTCACCAGCAGGTGAATGCTTTGGATTAGATAGTGGCTTTTCTCAGAGTGTCACTAGAATCCTCTTGAGGAGCTAATGAAGAGAGGGTTGTTGAGGAAGGGAATGAGGCGCTTCTACTGAAATTCTACCTTCTCAGTACTCAAAATTTTTTCTTGGTAATTCAGTCAAGTAAAAAATAAAAAGTAGCATTTGAAAACCCCAGCCAGGATAATCTGTAAAGCCTCTTATACTCTGATGTCTGTGCTGCTGAAAGGATGGCCATTGTCACAATATCAGGTTTATATACATCTCGTTCATCTGTCTGAACTACCTCTTGTACTGGCATGAGCAGTGCTGGCTACTTTACACAGTTATTTATGTTTTTAATTTTTTTATGGAAGTAGCACTGTATTATAGCATTATATTAAATTCAGGTATGGACATTATAAATCAATGTCTGTATATACAACATCAAGTTCACCACTAAAAGTTCACTTCTACCCTTCACCATACAATTGACCCCTTCTACTTGATTTATCAAGCTTTCATGTGGATACTGTTCTCAGTGTTTATCAGAATTGAGTATCTTTCCCCATGAAAGTTATTCAATTTACAAGTACTTTTATTGGGGGAGGGGGGCAAAGGAGAGAACAGGAGGAAAGAGAAAATGATCTGTTTAACAAATGAGATCTACACTGTGTATTCAAAGTTGGTACTCTGTGAATATGAAAAATAATTTTTCCCACTTTGTGAAGAAAATGAACCATGATTCAATGTTCACTATGATGTACTTAAAGCACCTCAGGATTTATGAGGGTTGGTTGTTGACAGTACTGAGAGAAGCAGTATTAAGTCAGCAAAAATGGGGCACCTGTTTCTTGCTCTCCTATCAAATTGAACCATCCTGTGTGTGCCATTATATTAATAGCACTAGTACCTTGTGGTTAGTATCAAGTAGTTTTACATTCATCACTCTTTCCTCACCTGGCTATGATATCTTTGACCAAATTATTTGAATAATACAAATAAGTTTGTGGCACATTTTTCCTTTCAATTCTGTACTTGGTTATGAATCTCTGAATCATATTAAGACATAATTCACCTAAATGTTTTTAAAAAAACGCTTTGAAATCAATATACAATTTTGCTAAAATAGTATGTGTCCACTTTTATGGTCCTCCAACTAATACTCATCGATTGTTACAAGCTAATATAAGAGAGAATTCCATACAAAATATGTAGTTATTATAGAGGATTTGAAACAAAAGTTTAAGGATAAAATAACTCAAAAAAATGCAATCGGTATTACCATTACTTCCACAATAGACTGTGGTTCTTCCTAATGGAAAGATGAGAACAGTGTAAAGAGGACTATACCTAAGCATCCTTTCATTAGGCTTCCCCAGGTCTGTAACTTGTTCATTTTATTGAAATAATAATTCTTTTAAATATTTATAGAAAATTCTAATAGAAACAAAATAGACAAGGCCATGTATAAAGGACCAACAGCTGTATCACAGTAGTACTTATGATTCTGTGTGCTGTGATAAAACATAACAGGGTTTACAAAGCAAAGCTGAGGCATATATTCTGTATCAGAGGAAGTGTATGCCCAACTGTTCTGATACCTGACTTTAGTCAACAAGAAAGTAGTACAACTTAGCAAAATTGTTCCACCACATGTTGTATTGAGAGCCTAAATTTTTTCATAGCATTTTTCAAATAGCTCATATTTTCTGTGTATTACTGAAAAGAGAATTCTAAAAATCTATTTTTTTTGATGCCTGATGAAGCACATAAATTAGCATCTTATCTCTCCTAAGCTCTCAGAAAGGTGTCATTAAGTAACTGATTTTAGTTCCCAGAGAAATTTGGCCTGTTTACTTAAGTCCCAAGAATTTCCAATCAGTTTAAATAATTTTAAATATTTAAAAAATACAGTACTCTCTCAATGGACTTTTAATAGAATTTAATGTTTTGTCAGTAACTCAGTTGTAATGATAAATATTAGTGATGTTACTTTAAAAAAGTAATACATTAAAGTTGAATGATATGAATCCATGTGTCTCCCAGAAATTGCTGTTTATTTTGAGGTTTTTGACAGTTTTGTATAATTTTTGGCTATCTTCTTAGTAATTAAGTAGTCAGGTGTCACTTCTTGTTTGTGCTAATGTAGTTTTGTCCGTTATTACTCTCTATTCTTTATTGCAATTTTCCATCTTTTTTGGTTTTGTTCCTAATCTTTATATTTAAAAATAATCTCTCATGAAAATTGTATTAGAATTACATTTCTAAAATTAATAGTAAGTAAACCCTCCTGTAAACATAGACAGATTTATTGTCATTATTCACTCTAATTTCTAATAAAAACGAAGTTGTAAAAGATAAATTCACTCTAGATATTTACCTGAAGAAGTTTATGTTATTTTGCATACTCTTGACTGTTTCCATTTTGCTGCTCCAAAGATATTTGGTCTTTCCTTGTTTTTCAGGATGTTCTGGGTACAGGTAACACATATGACACTCAACTCAATTTCAAGTTGCATAATAATTACACAAAACCAATTTAATTTAGCTTAGTATTAAAATACTGGAGATGATAAACAATAAGACTATGAGGGAAAGAGGAGCTGGCTGTTTTGTCTGTTTATATGAGTCTAGAGTAATTCTGCTCCATGAGATCCACAAAAATCAATGATAATGAGGAAATATCCATTTTCTGTAGACTAATTGTTAGAGCTAATTAAAAAGTTAAAAATCCATCAATAACTGAAAGCTGGCAACTAAGAATAAAATAACTTAAAATAGTATGAAATAATAATTTATCACTACAAATTTTAATCAGTTCCTTCTGAAACCTCAGAATTTATTCTTCAGAACTTCCCGTATTTAAAATCTTTCTGCCCATTATCTCAGCTTCCAAACTTGAAAGATTTCCCCACATTTGTATTTTAAAATGTGACTTAAAAGATAAGATTTGAGATGCATAGGAAATAAGGGTTTAATTAACTTTGTATTTCTCATTATGTTATAGCAGTGATTCTTAAACATTATCGTGCCCAAAAATCCCCTGTGGAACTTGTTAAAATCATGTATTTATAGGATTTTCCGTGAGAGTCTAATTCAGTAGACCAGGTAGGGCTCAGAAATCTACATTTTAAACAAGTACCCCTGTAATACTTTTTCATGTGGTCTTCACCTACAGAGTTGGACATTATTGATAAGTAGAAAGCAGACATGATAACCAACTAGAGATATATGTCCTTTAGCAAATTAACCTCTTTTTCACCTTAAATCCATATTCACTGTTTATAAAGCATACAGAAAACATTACCAATATTTTATTCAAAGAGATATTTGGTAGGGGTGGATTAACCAGATTTCTTAATTACAGGTTATATGGGAAAATGGTTCATTATTTCATTGCTTGTTTTTGTGCTTTGAGTAAATGAATTGTCTATAAACCAAGCCACAAATGTCCTTTCCTTCTATTTAAAGCCTTTCTCTATTTAACTTTAGAGCAGCCATCCAAACCTGAAATTGTAAGCAAAGCACCATTTCTAGAAACAGAGCAGCTAAAAAAGGTAAGAATTTGCTTTTGATTTACTCACTTTTATTTAGTCTAGTGTTAAATGCCTTCTCCTGGCCTTAGATGTCAGGACAAATTAGATAGACTCTGGGATGTGAAGTTGACAGTGTTGCAGGTGCTAGTCAGAAAGTCTTCACAGGTAGATTTGGGGCACATAAGATGGTGTGATCACTTCTGAAAGGAGGAGAGGGGTTAAGTATAAAAATATAAAGTCATGACTTTATGGTATGAATAAACTAAATCTTTAATAGAGTCATAAAAATTAGGTAGATTTTCTCCAGGCTAACAGTAGATAAATAAGAAATTATATGTTGTGAAAGAGAATGACATGTTTGGAAACATCAAGTTATATGCATTTCTGGAGCTGTGTGTACTTAGATGGTGAGCAAGAGAATGAGGTCTGGAGAGGTGACAGGAGGCTGGATTGACAAGTGTTATATGTCATGGACTGGGTTTGCACTGTATTCTATTGACAGACTTGAAAAGTTGAGATAAAGGTGTGAGATGACTGGTTTTGATTGATCTCTTTAGCAGAGGTTTTTAGGGACTCTATTTAAGATTATCAAAACTGAAGTTCCATGTTTGAGCACACCAATTAACAAATACTTTCACTTTCACTAACTAAAATACCTAAATTACCCTTTGGGGGAAAAAAACAAGTTCGGCATTCTTTAAATCAGATTAAAGTTTATCATGTAATGTTATTGATGATAAACAGTAAATATTAAATTTGAACACATGTGGAAAAAGCGGTGGTGATTACAGATCCTGGTTAAGTATAGAGAAATAAATGTGATTTTATTAATAGTGGTATCATCTATTGCACGTTTAAAAATTGACAAGACCATAACTTTGAAAAACATTGTTTTTATCCAAAAACATTTATTCAGTCTTTAGTCAATACTTGAAAGATGAATGGATCACAAAACCTTAGGAATAACTCTGCATTCCCTCAGTAGTCGGGGGCTTTCAAATTGACATCCACTGATGGAACCAAGGTAGTAACCTTTCCGTCTTATTTTGCAGTTGGGTGACTGCATTTCAAAAGACAGTTACCCAGATGGCAATATCACTTGGTACCGGAATGGAAAAGTGCTGCAACCTCTTGAAGGAGGTGAGTATAAAGAGGGAAGTAAATTCAGACAACCTGTTTTGACATCCTCTTGTCTAGGTATTTCTTAGACTACCCTGCATTTAAATGTGTTGCTCTCTTTCTATCTATGACTCAATACTTTGTCACTTTCAGTATCCATTAAATCATTAACCAATTTTTTAAACACCATTTTAGCCCTTGTGCAGAAGAATCAAGACCAGAGAAAATTATTTCTGTATATGGCATGTTCTAGAAGTTAATTAAAGTGAGTGGGAGATAGGATTCCAGGATTCTATTTCTGTCGATGTCATTGATTCATGGTTTTGAAAAAGCCATCCTACCTCACTACATGTCAGTTTTCCCTCCTGTTAAATACAGTTAGAAGGACAAAACCACTTCTCAAAAGTATTGTGACATTTAATTAAGGATTGTGATTTTCCAGTGAAAGATTCTATCATTAGTGTTCTTTATTTTCTTCAGCGGTGGTCATAATTTTTAAAAAGCAAATGGACCCTGTAACTCAGCTTTATACCATGACTTCATCGCTGGAGTACAAGACCACCAAGGCTGATATACAAGCACCTTTCACCTGCTCTGTGACATATCATGGACCATCCGGCCAGAAAACAGTTCATTCTGAGCAAGCAGTCTTTGATATTTACTGTAAGTAACTCGAGACATAATTATGCAATTTTATTGTGTTAGAAAGAATATTCAAATGTTATTAATCTTTTCAATCCCAATTCGGATTTTTTTTTTTTAATTCAACGTCCAGTCCCATCTTGTCCATGGTACCCAAATTATTACTTGATTCTTGGACAATCTGCGGAATAAATATTTGCCCATCTTATGATATCTTTCATGGTCAGCTTTGTTATTTATGAACATCTCTTCTGCTGTCTGCTAGATGCATGCTAATTTTCTGTAAGACAAGATCTTTCTTTTAGTCTCATCCTTTCTGATAGTCCCCAGTACTGGCACATAGCCATAATCTTTACAGAAGTTCAAAATGCCATTGAAGATTTCTGAATGATTGACACATGAATAAAGTTAAATAGAAGAGTTTAAACGGAAGTCTGAACTTGAGGGTAAAATTAAAGTGCCTATACTTAAAAATTGGCATGAGGTATATTGCCTGTGGACATAACCACCTCTACTGATATATGTGCCAACATTGCTGATGAGGAGGAAGTTTGATTACTATCCCAGAAGGAGGAGGCACAGCCCTGTCCTGACTATTTGGAAGATAGCAACGTGCAGTTAGAAGAGACAGTTCTGTCAGCACACCAGGAGTCAGCCTCTTTCCCGATAAAAATCTACCATTGGTCAATCAGTCAACAAAGACAAGAAATGTGTGAAGCTTATAAGAATTCATTAAGTGAAAGAATTGGAAACACCCTAACTCACCTAGGTTAGCTACAGAATCAAAGCTTCAAACAAGATTAAAGATGGAAAATAAACTGCAGGTGAACTGGAAAAGGAAACTTGTCTGAAACCATACCCTATCCTATGCATGTCCTCCAAGTCAACTCCAGAAACCCAGTGATCTCAGCAACAAGGACTTTTCTTTCATTAGCGTGTGGTATCACCTGTTCAAAAGTTGCTTTGGAGGTTAGTTAAGATTGCCTTTTTCTCGGGCCTCCATGGTGGCGCAGCGGTTAGGCGCTGTGCTGTGGAGCTGCAGCGGTGACATGAGTTCCATGCCCGGCCGGGGAGAATCCCACGTGGGGAGATTCCCACATGGCGTGGCAGACCTCTCCTGCCTCGCCCGCTGCTCCCCTCAGCAGTGTACTTCTGATCTGCCTGTGCTGCTCCCCACTCTGTTTCTGGTGAACCCTTTTGCCGCCCCACACCTCTGGCCTGTACCCCAGCTTGTATGCATAAATAAATAAATAAAATTTAAATAAAAAAGATTGCCTTTATCTCAAGTATAACACCTTGTAGGCTTTTTTCTTTTAACTTAAGGTAGGCCTGGCACTTGCATGCTCCTTTAACCAAATGTCAAAATTTAGTTGTGACTGACCAGATAGCTCCTTACCAGTGACCATTCATGGAATCAGAGTGAATCAGAATGAATAAATTATTAACTGAAAGAATGTGTGATTATAAATATTTGTTGTATTGTTGCATTGGATTTTTTAACATGATATTGAACTTTAGAGCCATATGTTTGGAAAGGGAACAATGAAATTATTAAGTGTTACATTTTCCTAGTACTGCTTTATGAACTTATATTGAAAAAATAGAAAACTTGGTTTAAGAAATATTGTTCTAACTGAATTTTGTCAGTTTTTACAGCACCCAATTTTGTTTTTATATTAATAGGTGCAACTTAAATTTTATGTCTCAAGCATATAAAAATCAGTAACTTTGAGATTTAAAATAAAATTGCAGTAATTTTTTTAAATAATTGATCTTTTAGGTAAGGGGTTTCCACTTAAATGAGATTTATATTACTAATGAATTAATTTGAATAAGTTAAATAGGATGTTGTATTCCAAAATATTTTGGTTAACTTCATTTAATAAATTTGAAACCTTGAATATTAGACCCCAAGGGAACCATCTTGATCATCTAATCTATCTCTTTTACTTAGCAGTAAGTAAGGCCAAGGCACTTGTCCTAAATTAACTATATACACTGAGTAGACTCCTTTCCTTCTATGCTGTGTTCATTCCAGTAAGACAGGCCCCAAGATAAGCTAATAAAGAAGAGAAAATATGCTGGCAATCAAATCCCAGTGCTGTCAATTACTATGTGTTTCTAGAAGAGTAACCTAACTACTCGAGGCCTCAGTTTTCTTATCTTGAAATGGGAAAAATATAATACTTGTCATAATGTTGTTATGGAGAAAAATTTGAAATCATGATGAATCTAAAATAGCACACTCTATTGTACATGAAAAGCTCCTTAGTAAGTTCTACTGTCATTATCACTGCGTGATCATTGTTATCACGGAAACATAGAGTTAGAGACATTTTTGTGCAAGATGCAAGGAAGAATTTTATTATTTTTAATGAATAAAAGTGATTGTGATACTGTCAGATATTATAGAATAATCTAGTATTTATACATCTGTTCTAGAGAAAGGACCAAAGTGCCAGTAAGCTCTTGGAGAGTTTTATCTCATCCCTAAAGTGCAGGGCCTTATATAAGAACAAAATTAAAATTTAACTTGCCCAAGCAATAAAGGGTTGTTTTGTCTTAAAATTTGCAACTGCTTTTCTACTTGATTTTAAAGCAAAAATTTAGAGGATTTCATGACATACAGTTCATCTAAAATCAAATTTACTATTTTTGTAAGTAAAGGCAAAAATGTTCAATTGAAAATAAGGTATCTTGTTGAAGTGAAAACGTCCAAGATAGGAAAGAAAATCAAGGTGAGCATTAAATATTGGGGAACTTAGGTTAAGAAAGAACAGAATGTATGTGAGTATCAGGCGTGAGGAATTGGGTGGGCAGAAAAGTTCTTGGAAAAATAAAAAGGAAATGATTTTACATAGCTGGCTCTATGGAGTCATTTGGAATGACTTTTGAGAAGGCACAATATATACAGTGCTGTGCTTCATGGTGAATACACAATAATGTTTAAGTTATAGTCCTAATTCAACAAATTTACTACTCCAGTAGAGAGGTAAGACATTTACATCAGAAGGAATTTGTCAATGCAAATTTGTAAGTGCCACAGGAACTAGATTAACAGTCGGAAAAGCTTGGTGACAGTGTTTCTCAAACTTGTGTGCATCAGAGTCACCTAAAGGACTTGTTAGAAAGCAAATTACTGGACATTGCTCTAAAGTTTCTCATCCAGGGCCTCTCTGGTGGCACAATGGGTTATGCGCAGCACTATTAAGTTATCCAGAGTCACTGCAGCACAAGTTCAATACCTGACCAGGGAGATTCCCACATGGCACAGCAGACATCTCCTGCCTCACCTGCTGCTCCCCTCAGCAGTGTGTTTCAGTCCATCTGCCTGTTCTGCTCCCAGCTCTGTCTCTGGTGAACCCTCTCACCGCCCCACACCGCTAGCCTGCACCCCAGCTTGTATGCATAAATAAATAAATCTTTAAAAAAAATGAAGTTTCTTATCCAGTTGGTAAGGTTGGAACCTTTTGCATCTATAATGAATTCCCTGGTAATGCAAATGCTGCTCATAGGGAGACCACGGTTGGCTTTAGGATGACTTCAGAGAAGAGGAGGGAGCTGAGTGGAAAGAACAGAAGAATACATTCAAGAAAAAAAAAATTTTTTTAAGAAAATATCTTTTATTTTTACTTGAAGTAGCTTTGGTTTCCAACAGTATAAATGATTTATGGGTATAATGATAATCTCAAAATAGGAAAAATCCTATTAAGATATGAAATAATATAAATGGGTACTTGACTTTTTATCTGTATCATTATGTTTTAAAGAAAAAGAAGTTTGATAAATTCATTTTGAGAAAGTTTGAAAAGATGACCTAGTCTACCCCTTCCTTACACTTTTCAATCAGTAATGAAACTTTAAAGAATCTGGTTTTCTAATCTTTGTTTCTTGATTTCTTTCTTCCAACACTACCCAAAATTATGCCACTATTCTTCATCACCTGTATTTCAATAATTTCCAAAATGATATTTGTGTCATCTCCAAACTGACCCCTTAATATCTTTCAAAAGATATCTTTCTTTAGAAATGTCTTTCTAAAGCACACATATGGTCCTGTTACTGCTGTGATTGCAATTTTTCATTGACTCTGCGGTCCATCACATTAGTGTCTACACTCCCAATCTCAGTCTACTTTCAGTCCCTTATAGACATGAATCTGTACCATGTTACAGCCACACCATTTCACTGCCTATAGTCTGTTCTGTTTTCCAGATTCTTCCTAAATAATAATTTACTTATCTGCCTATCCATATGTTGTCAGTACCTGACCTTTATCATCTATCAAACATCTACTTATTCTTTAAGACCCAGCTCCAAGGTCAATTCTTACTAGAAATTTCCTAGTCTCTAGCATATATAAGCTACAGGTGAACACTATGCTTATATCATATGCAATTTGAATGTTGTTATAGCCTTAATGGTTGAGTTTGGTGTTATCATAAATAGGGTGGAAGTTCATTGAAAGTAAGGAAATACACTGTTTTCAAATTTATACCTCCAGCACTCACTCCCTATACAATATGAATACTAACTAAACGAATAAGTGATTGGACGGATGAATTAATTGAGAGATGGAAGAAATTTGAGTAGACTATTTTGGTTATTATTTAGGGGTACGTAGAAAGTAGTGAAACATAAAATTTTCATCTAAACTAAATTCAAGCTGATTGTCAATACCAGGTTAGGAAGTGTTTATTTCAGTCTTTACATATTGGGAATGCATGAGAAATAGTGAACATCATTCTAATATTCAAGCACTACTTAGAAAACTAATTTAGAGGAAATATATGTATGAAGAATAGAAAAGAGAGTCAAAAAACAAAAAAGGAAGATAAAAGCAAGGGACAGCTGAAGGAAGTTTCATGCAATATTTTTAGTGTAGGTTATTCAGAATCAAGACTAGGGAAATGTTAGGAATAGGAGAGACTCAGATGCAAAATAAACTGGGTATTAATCACTAAGACAGTGAGATTGAGTGCATAAGAGAGGGCAAAGGAGAATCCACAGTAACTGCCAGAATGATGATTTACAAATAGCCAGAGCAAAAGTCAAAGTCAGGGGCAAAGGGAGAGCAAGATATTATTAATTTTGCTTGAGACATGTTAGTGGGCATCCATAGAGTTACTGTTAAAACTCTAAACTATTACATTGACCCTGTGCTATCAGTTTAGCTCTTGAACTCTCTGTTAACAGAGTCTGTTGAAAAAGGGACAAAGGGAAGGGAGTTTTGAAATAAAGCAGGAAGCCATAGGGATTGTGATCCCTAGCTGTTCTGGTGTTGGCTTTGATCAGAGATGTGGTGCTGTGATGTGGCATAAATGAAAAGTAGCTAGAGAGGGGGGCTGGTAATAGAGTGAGCGAGGTCTAGAAATGGAAGGTCAGTGGGGGACCAAAAACTAACTTTAATTACTTTCCAACTGCTGTTGGTGGAACTAGCTCAAGGAAATTCAGAACAAACAAGTACATTAAACCAATCAGTTTAGCCTCAGAAGAGTCTGGGCAAAAATTCAGAGATATCTAAGCATAGGGAAAAGGCAAAGAAGAATCTTAACAATTCTTCCAAGCTTTTTTCTCTGCACTTTAATTTTACCAAGTTAAATAAATGACTGCAGGAGATAGAAAAAAGTCTCCAACTACACCAGATTCATCTGACTTTATTAGCTAATAACTAAGTGCTCACTGGTTTGTTAGTTTTAGTGGTACCATTTTGGAATGGTGACACTTACCTCAATAGTTATTATACCTGGTGAAAAGGTTCTTTAAACCTTTGCATTATATGACTTTGATTTTTTTCCATCAAATTTTGTTAATTTGCCAGTCATTTACAGAACTATAATTTTGGGAGTACAACCTCACACCTTCTTCTATGCACACACTTCACTTACCTTCCACCAACACTGCAGCTGAAATTCATTGTTCATTTTTTTTTATCCAGGTATATAATGAGTGGATACTTTAGCAATGGGTCATTTATAATTGCCATCACCACCACCTTTTATTTCCTGTACTAGAGATGATCCACTGTATCCAACCTCTAATTTCTTTGGAACTCTATTGTTGAGCAGCAATCTCTACTGAAGAATATCCTTTAGCCCTATTTTCTCTGTAAAAATGGCCAAAATGAAATGAAAGTTGTTCCAGTGAATAGAACAGAATTGTAATGCATTTACAATCCCGTTGATTGTGATATATTTACAATTCTGTTGATTGTGTTAAGAATCTCCCTCAGTTCATGGGATTCATCTTTTTAAAAACAGAAATACTCTCCTACATGTCAAAAATCTTGCTAGTGTTGTTTAGCTCATGTCTCTTTTTATTAAACATAAGGTATTATTCAGAATATGAGTGCATGTGGTGCCTAATAGCTTTAGCTACTTGTAGCCGACCCACTCTTTCCAAACTATAAGATTTATATAATATAACTAAATGTCTTTGTAATAAAATCATACAGTAAGATTGTTCCTACTGGTCTTTTACACATAAAATAATTACAGTCATTTCTACCTCAGTTAAAGACATTTTGTTAAGAAAAAAATAGATTTTTATGTAACCAGGTCTTTTTGTAGTTACCTCTAACCAAGATTAGTACTTGGTATAGCAAGTAGCTATTAACTCAAATCCCTATCTAAAAGGATACATTTAAGTAATTACCATTACTAGCTTCTTGAGAAAATTGTGTGTAATTTAGTCATTTACATTGTATGTACAGAGTAATTTGGTACTTGACGAAAATGGTTAACTTGTGTCCATAACTCTTACAGATCCTACAGAACAAGTGACAATACAAGTGCTGCCACCAAAGAATGCCATCAAAGAGGGAGACAACATCACTCTTAAATGCTTGGGAAATGGTAACCCTCCTCCTGAGGAGTTTTTGTTTTACTTACCAGTAAGTGCTTACAGATTATTACTTGAGCTAGACTACCTATCATCTCGTGCTATTGTCTGGCAGCTGGCTGACATTAAGAATTGTATGTACTTGGGTATCTTAACTGAGAATGGATATTATTCTTGGGGACAAGAGACACCTGTAGAATATCCTTTGAATTTTTTTCAGCATCTTCCAGGGTTCTTGCCTTTATTCTTGTTTAAAGATTTTAGGAACAATGAGACAAAAAAGATGATCACGGGAAACCATAATTACAAAAACTCAAGGTTTCCTTATCCAAATAAAATATAAGAATCTACTCAATGAAGAATGATAACAAATGGTTTGATGTGTATACTAAATCTACCTACAATTTCTTTCTGCACACGTCCCTGAGGGTCAGAAGTAAGAACCATTCTGTTGCTCATATTTAACTAGATGGAATAAAGCTATGGGCTAAATTTTCCCATCATATATAGTTTTAAAGGTCTAGTTTCTCAAATTTTGTCAGTATCATAACTGAAAGAAGTATGTATAGTGCATAATTTGGAAAATCCATCTAGGATATATTCTAGATATCACAGTGGTTTGGAGATAGAGTTGGAGAGAGCTCTGTGAGAGGACATGTGTTTTCTCTTCCACAGCTCTTCCTCAGTTTGTGTTTCACAGAATCTTCTTCCTTTGAAAGAGGCCTTACACAGCTCTGCACTGCATTTACTTCAGGGATATGTTGAAAAATGCCATCCAGTGCATTGCCCAGTAGTATTTAAGAATATCACCCATTACATTATCTAGAAGATTAGTGTATACTTATTTCTTTTAGACTTAAATGTTAGCAGGAAACTCCATTTCTTCTAGTAAATTGGACGTACTGTTCTTATACCATGTGCAAATGAAATATTGATACTAATTATTTTTCTATCTTGGCTATTACAACAGCAGAGACAAATCTGTGTGTTAGTTTTAGCAACAATATTTGATTATCTTCTTTATTAACATATACTCCTAATTCATCTAGATCTTTATATATTCATAGTTATTGCTTTTGTTTATCTTTTTCTTTATTTCTTTCTCCCATCATACATCCCCCATCTGTCTTCCCCTCTTATTCCCCTCCCTCCCTTCTTTCCTTCCTCTCTATTTTCTTTTTATTTTCATATGTGGTATGTTTTCCTTTTAGGTTGCCTCAAATCTTTTTGTCAAATAAGGAGAGGCATAAATATAAAAATAAACTATTGGAAAAATTTTAAATGTGCTTTAGCATTCAAACTTAAGTCATTTTATCAATAAAATAGCTGTCTTTAGTACAATGTAAATTAGCTCCCACTTTTCCTTAGGAAAAAAAAAAATCAATTTTTCCCCAAGAATCAGACAATTAAAACTGTGATTTTTTTGCCCACTGGAAGAGAAACATTCCCTTTTTTTTTTCTCATCTGAGTAGATGCCATTTTCATCAAGAAATAAAACTGTTCTCATTGTAGCTACTAAGTGTAATCATCTGACATTTTGCCTCCATCAAAAGGGACAGCCCGAAGGAATAAGAAGCTCAAACACTTACATGCTGACAGATGTGAGGCGCAATGTGACAGGAGACTACAAATGCTCCCTGATAGATCAAAAAAGCATGATTGCTTCAACAGCCATCACAGTTCACTGTAAGTCACTTGGTCTTCACTTCCAACTTCACTACAGACTCTAATAAGTAATCTAATGTGGCTGTCTTTTCTAATGTATGGCTGTGATGTTTTTCTTAAATAACATGATTTTAGTAGCTTACAAAAGAGCATCAGTGAAAGCTTCAATTTGGTCCAGATTTGTACTACATTATTGAAATCTTGCTTGGAACTCTTAAATGACAATTTTGGCAGGAGTGACCTTCCATCTTATTTCAAATTATCTTCAATTTGTGGTATTAATAAATTACTCATGTGCACCTTAAAGAAATAGCTCACTCTATATTTTAAGAAATTATTTAGATATTCTTGAAGCTCACAGGTTTGCATCCAAACAAAAAAAGTATAAATTATCTCCTTTAAAATTAAAGAATAATATTAACCATCAAACCTAAGCAACACAGTGTTACTGTAGACTCAACTTTGGAGGCAGTAGAGACCATTCAAAGCCATTTATTGTCTTCTGTATCGGACAGAAAAATTCTGGTAACAGATCCTCTTCAAAATCACCCCGATCAGACTGTAACTTCTAACTTGCTTTTGAGCTCTAGGTACTCCAAAAGTTTGATTTACTCCAGTGTGATAGAAAAATACATATGAAGAAAAGAGACACTTGACTTAAGATCTTTATTCTTGACAGTCTATATTATTGATGTACCTGATGCCTCATGGAAATGGAAAACTAACTTGAACTGCTCCCTAGAGACACTAGAGTTCAGAGTGCTGTGGGCTAATGTCAGTCTCTGTTGGAGGGTATAAGCCAGAGTTTATTTTGCACCCAGTGGTACTATCAGTAAGGTTTCCTCTAGACAGTCTCCACTACAATCCCATTGACTATGAGGGATTTCTTATTTCAAAATTGAAAGAGACCAGCCATTATTTTGGGGAAATAATTCCAAATCTTTTACTCTGTTGCTAATGTTTGGGAAATATGTAAGATAGGAACTGAAATTGAGGGAGATACAAGGACGTACATTTGGGAATAGAGCAGCCAAATGGTTGCTTTTGAGTCAGGAGCATGCACTTGGGAGCTATGTAAAAACAGTAGACTTTTAAGAAATGTTCACAGGCAGGCCATTTCTCTGTTTACTCCATATTCATATTGCACAGATCTGAGTGTATCAACCATCAGGGACTAGTTAAATGGGAAACAGAGTTATCCTCTCAGGATAACTACAGTGATTTTTCTCTGAGGACCAGTCAATCATAGAACCATTTGTCCAGACTATTCCATGGGAAATGAAAGAGTGAAGTGAGGAATTACAACCAGCAAGTAGAACTGCCTGAAGAATATTTCTCTGATTATTGTTCATGAGATTTTTGAACCAATAACCAATAATCCAGTGTTTAGAAATGGACAATATGCTTATATTTAAGAGAGACAAATTGCATCCCTAAAAGGAGAGGGCTCTTATTTATGTGTCACTGTCAGATCAGGCAGGTAAAGATAGATAGCAGATTGAAAGTAAAAGACTTGACCATGGCACATAGTTTCTCAATAACCACCTGTGTTAAAGGTGAAAAAAATGTAGGCAAAATTGGATTTCATTAATTGGATTTAAGTGCTTTTTTGGTTTGCACAGGTAGAATCTAACATGGGTCTTAAGGCCTATATTGCTCTTTGAAAGCTGAAAAAATTATTATAAGTAGAGCAGGAATTTATTCTATATTACAAGTAATGAAAACATAAAAATCCTATTTTGTCCACTTATCCTTAATTGCCTGTTTGTTTTCCAAAAACTGGATTTGTTTCCTTTCCATATATGACTAAATGGAGTATGGCTAGAGAAGCACCAGCCCATAGCTGCATGTTTGCAGAACAGACCTCTCATTAGGGCTTTCAGCCCACAGATCTGTACTGGCTGATGAAACGCCTACTATTCCTTTGCCAATTCATGCACATATAGATTCTACATTAGAACTTCCAAAGTGCATCATCATCCTTTAAAATGACTTTTTATCTTCTCACTGGCACAGTAACAGTCCAGCTAATAAAAGCTTCAAACTTGTCCTGAATAGAATTTTTATCTAAATATAATTCATCCAGATATTCTGAGGAAACTCCATACTTTACAACGTGATAATGCATATTTTAATACTAATGAGAAACTGAGAAACATGCTTCTTTCCTTCACTCGTTCAGCATAGTTTTTGAGCCTACTTGTGGCAGCTGATAGATGGTAACACTCAAGATATGGCCTTTGGTGGTACACACAGTCCAGAAGGAGAAACAAGTATTAAAAATGATGCTGCAGACATCAAATGTTGCAAACAGATGTTGTGATCTGTTGCAATTATGCATATAAATCCTAAAAGTGAAGGGTGCAATGCAATCCCCACAGCCATAGGATGAAATGCTAACTCTCAGTATGGTAAGCAGTGTTTACAATCTGGCCTTCATTAATTATATATGTTTATCTTCCATTTATACCATGTTAGTCATCATTGTGAAACCTGCCAAGCTGCTTCACTTATTTATGTGGCAGAAGTTTTCCTGTATCTCTATTTAAGCTCTTTTCAATCATCAGGAAACTACAAACTGATACTGCCTCCTATTCAAAACCTTTCTACTACCTTGAAAGTCAGTTTGGCTCTGTTCTCTAAACTCCCATAAGTGTTTGCTTGTAGCTCTGACATAGCTTTTTTTTCAAACCTTCCAACAAATATTTATTCAGTTCCTAATCTATACCATGTTTGCTAGTAGGTGCTGATTTCAGGCTGCTGCATATTATGGTCAGCTGAGTGCACATTACCTCAACCTCAGAATTATAAATTGTAAGATCATTATTCATCACTGATTTCCCATCAGTGCTTGGAGCATAGTAGATGTACAACAAATGTTTGATCAATTGAATAGGATTTTCCTCATATAGATCATGCTATGACAGTAAGATTTTTGTGGAAATTACTTTCCTTCTGAAAGATTGTATATTCTTAGATATATTTATACTCTGCTTTTTAAAATGTTAGCTGATGCCTGTATAACTAACATTTGATCTTGTTTAAAATTTCAACCGTATAAGAACTAGAATAACATTTTTTAAAAATACCTAACTACTATAGTCAATTCTCTCTAAAGAAACGTACAGACTATCTCATGGTTTTCCAGTTATTACCTGCTGTCTAAAATATACTTGATTTTCCAACCTCATGCCTTACCAGTTCTTTTTATATTAACCTAGTCATTATCTTCTTTATTTTTCTCCAAAAGCAATATCAGAATTTTTTTCTAAAGGTGATAGACCTCGGGCATTACATATAAGAAGTTAAAACATCAGTGATGTTAACTGCAAATAAATCTATAATCAATTACATTGACCACTTACTTGTCCAATATGGTCTCAAAACTGGCTTGAAAAGCTGTACTGATTATGCTACAAATCAGTTATTTCAGTCACATAAATCAGTTTTGAATTTCCAAGTACAGTTAGAAGAATTATTTTCTCTCATCTTTTCTTCTGCAAAATATTTTGATTATCTTACTTTCCTGAAGCTTGCATTTCAAGCAGATTTTCTGCTTCACAGATTTGGATTTGTCCTTAAACCCAAGTGGGGAAGTGACCAAGCAGATTGGAGATGCCTTGCCTGTTTCATGCACTGTATCTGCGAGTAGGAACGCAACTGTCGTGTGGATGAAAGTGAGTAATATCCCTTGGTAATATTTCACTGTGGATGATTCCTTTCTAGGCTTCTTTTCATTTGATTTTATATACAAATGGGTATACTCATGGGTTTATCACCCACACTCATACTCTCTCTATATTATCTGATACAAATCATGTCATACTGAAATCTTAAAGGTACTCATCAATGGTATGGCATCCGTAACTGATGTTCTAAAAGTAAACTTTGGGGTGCGGTTTTTTACTATGTGTATAAGCTAAATAATTAGACATGTACATGGACACACACATCAAGAGTTTCATATTTGGGGACTTAACAATTTATGTTTAATCTACATTGCTTGCACATAACACAACAACCCTGTGCTCATGCTGTACATTTATTCCCCACACTGTTCACAAAGAAGTTGAGGCAAGAGAAATCTGAAAGCTCATGATTGACAGTAGAGACTCAAGCTCAAACCTTACTGAGTGTCAGTGCTGTGCTCTGGTCTCATCACTTTCAGTCTCTCTGCTGAAACTGATTTAAGGTTTCTGAATGCTTGTTCTTAAAGATATAAATCTCCTTTCACCCCAGACCATGGTAGAATACTCAGAATGTACTAGGAGCTTAGAATTTCCTGAGTATTTCCTGATAGTGCTTATTCTTGTAATTGTGCAAAATAGAAGCTATTACCTGGCATGCCAATCATAGGTACCTTTATAGAGTAAAAATATGTGATTGGTAATTGTCGATTTGAGATAAGGTTCACCAAAGGAAAAGGTTGTAACTATGATCCCTCCAACTTAAATCTTTGGCTAGTAGTTCTAAATAGAAATGGCATGTAATAGAACTGCTTAACCAGAGATGTGTTGACAGAACACATATAAACCATTTGAAAAAGAGGGTCTGTTCACAAAAATTATCTTTATTAAAAGTGGTTAAGAAATATATTGCTAGATTTTTTTAAGCATATATCTTTGTAAATTGCCATGGTTCAGTAATAGATCTCCTGTCTTGATAACTATATCCTATAAAATGGCTTTCAGACATTTATACACATCATTGACTACACAAAACAAGTCTCATATGTAAGTCAATTCTACCAAGTCAGCTACTCCTTGTGGTAGTTACTATCAATTGAGAACCTTCCTTAATGAGAACATATTATTTATATAATGAAGACCCCATAAAATTCAATATGGTGAGAGTATAATCCCATTGCACAATAAGGAAACTTAGTATCAGAAATTTATGAACTTGTTCCAAATTATAAAATCAGTAAATGGGAGAGTCTGAAATAAAACTCTAACATGTCTCACTCTGAAACTACAAAAGAAAACAAAATCTATTTTTGAAATAATCTGAAATTCAGGGGGAAAAAGAAGTTTTCATTTTCATTTAACCCATCAGAATAATTTTAGGCCTAATTATTATTTAATACTTACACTGAGAGCTATAATTGTGCCATGTGAAGTAATCAACTTTTTATTTATTCAGGATAACATGAGGCTTCGATCTAGTCCATCATTTTCTAGTCTCCATTATCAGGATGCTGGGAATTATGTCTGTGAAACTGCTCTGCAGGAAGTTGAAGGACTAAAGAAAAGAGAGTCTTTGACTCTTATTGTAGAAGGTAACAAAATACTTAAGCACCAAACTGAAATTTTTTTTTGAGAATTTGTTATCTGCTTTCTTTTATCATCTCAGTTCAACAACTTAGTTTAATTGTAATGATATTTTAGGAAAACCTCAAATCAAAATGACTAAGAAAACTGATCCCAGTGGACTATCTAAAACAATAATCTGTCATGTGGAAGGTTTTCCAAAGCCAGCTATACAGTGGACGATTACTGGCAGTGGAAGCGTCATAAATCAAGCAAGTATTTGTCTTCTTGTTATATTCTGCTCTTGGCCCAATGTGGGTTTTTATTTAGGCACCTAAACTGTAGGCTAGTGTGTTACCAACATGAAATTTGCAGTATGTTCTCAGAGGAAGCTTTTTCTAACTCTTAATTATCTCAAAGAAAGAAAGAATATGACTCAAAGAGGAAGTTAAAATCCCAGGGCCCTAGAGAATGGAAGAATCATTATCTTGGGGTCAGTATCTGTTTTTAAAAGAATATAAATTGGGTATTGTTCTGTGGTCATTAATTCCTGGAGCTCAGGTGATTAAAACATTAAGGTATATACTTTTCTGCCTCATAAATTTACACATCTGAGTATAAGTTGCCACCATTACTCTGCTTACTAATGCACATAAGGGATATTTCTTCTTAAAACTGGGCCCTGGGGAGTAATGAAGAACATGGACACTGTTTGTGAACATATGGTCTGATTTGCATATGCCAGGGCTAGAGCCAAAACAACACCAACTTACATACTATCCAGGATGTTTCCTTCTGAACAAAAGTAGACATAAATCAAACCTTAATATTTACCCCTTTGTCAAGACACCTTAGTAATAGTAAAGAGTGAAGGTCTTGGGCTTCCCTGGTGGCGCAACGGGTTAAGCACAGAGCTGTGGAGCTGTTGGCAGCTGTGGCGCTACTTCGGTGCCCAGCCAGAGAGATTCCCACATGGTGCAGCAGACCTCTCCTGCCTTGCCTGCTGCTCCCCTCAGCAGTGTATTTCGGTTGATCTGCCTGTTCTGCTCCCCGCTGTGTCTCTGGTGAACCTTCTCAGGGCCCCACACCTCTGGCCTGCACCCCAGCTTGTATGCATAAATAAATAAATCTTTAAAAAAAAAGAATGAAGGTCTTATGAATACCATCAGTGATTTTCTCTTTGACATAAAAAGAAAAAAAATAATTAAAATCTGGCCAATCACAAGGGGTTCGGAGTTGTAAATCCATTAAATGCCAGTCTGCTTGAGTTACTGACTTATTTGTTAATTCCATTTTCTCTACAACAGTCTACATAACTCTCTTCTCAGTGGAGTAGTTTAAAAAAACATAAAAAACAACCTCTTGAGCGACACCAGAAGTGGCACAGGGTTATTTGAATCTTTTGTGCTGCCTTCTTCCTAGCTTTGAACCCAGTTGAAATCTGAGAGGGCATGCATGAAACAGAGTTACAACTTAGTTTTAACTTAAAGTTTCCACTCTTTCTCGATCCAAAGAGTTTGGGTCATTGGCAGTTTCTCAATGTAGTTTTGCAAAGCAAACTGAACTTGTCTCTATGACTGCTGGGTGATGCGTATCTATTTGCATAGCTGCAAGTATGGAAAGTCCCCAAAGGATTGTTGGGCACACTTGAAGCATTTGGTTAGGTATGGTGAGTACACACAATTCAGAGAGCATGAGAGGTGAGAAAGAGACTGTGGATACCTTGACTCTGAGGAAATGAAGTCTTCTTTATTCAGAATCGAGACCTCATTAATTCATACCTTGAATTAATGACAATGTACAGATCTAATTTTTGGCATCAGAAGTGACTGTTTCTTTTAGACTCTATTATTTTGGGGGGGGAGGTCTTTTTTATTAAAAAATTATTTTCTTATACCATTGTTAATTTTTGTACAGTATTTTATTTCTCCCCTCAGGTGTAGAACCCATAGTTCTCTCCCACCACCATCTGCTCTGTTCTTTATGCTCTCTAGTTCATGTCAGTAATAATTACAGAAAAAAAAAAAAAACAACCTTTAATGGAAACTCATCTCTTGATGGTGATCACAATATAAATAAACAGATGTCAAAATATAGCTGTATACCTAAAACAAAATAAAGACAGTAAGTAGAAACCTAAAATAAAGACAGTAAGTCAAAATTCTAAATGTACATACTAAGTTTCAATTATATAAGAAATTCAGAAAAATGTAATTACATTAAAATATACCAAGATGGGGCCTCCCTGGTGGTGCAGCGGTTGAGCGCTGCGCTGTGGAGCTGTCCGCAGCGCGCGATGCGAGTTCAACGCCCAGCCCAGGAGAATCCCACATGGTGCGGCAGACCTCTCCTGCCTCGCCCGCTGCTCCCCTCAGCAGTGTATTTCTTATCTGCCTGTTCTGCTCCCCACTCTGTCTCTGGTGAACCCTCTCACCGCCCCACGCCTCTGGCCTGTACCCCAGCTTGTATGTATAAATAAATAAATCTTTAAAAAAAAAAATATACCAAGATGTTAAAAAATGACTCTAGGTACTGATAATAAAAGCATAGAAAAGAGGAAAAACACACTTAAATATTTGATGAATGAAAAGTTATAAAGATTCAAAAAGGCCATCCCAGAAATGAGCACACATTTTGTAGAAATAAAAGTAACAAAAACATAGACTCAGTGAGACAGTCATATGAAAAATACTAGCAGGAAGTGGAAAAATAACACATGAATTAACAATGAAGATAAAAATTATAATACCATTTTTCATTGTCAAGGAGGAGGATTGATTTTGCCACACTAAGTGATAAGTTATTTTTCTTGTTCTAAGTTTGTATTGGCCCATCCATAATCTTTTATTTGTTTCCTCCTCAATCACTGATACGTCTGCCTCACCCCTAACTCAGGGGTTAGATAACATTGCTAAATGTGAGATTAGCTGGTTGTCCCTAAGGCCCTTCCAAGGTAGTTGAGGGAGAAAATAACAAACAATATATAGGGTATGGTGTGTATAATGTGACTGAGAAAAGAGCTCAACCACGAATTCACTTTACCCTTGTCAGATTTAGGAGTCAAGAGTAAGGTGAATTGGTTTAGAGGAATTAAATGCAATGATTGTCCCATTAACTCTCCACAAAAACCAAATGTGTTTACCAGTCACTGAAAAAGACACTATTCTCTCTACTTAGCTTAGGAAAATTGACCAAAATTTTTTTTTTCTAGGAGCAAATCATATATACACATGCCTTTAGATAATGGTTTAAGGTAAAGGAATTAACTCCAGTAGGGAAGAACAATGACCTGATTTACAAATAACAGTTAAGTTCATAATTTTCTTGAGGAGAAGTTGGTGATTTTATTGTGGAAAAATTGATGATTAGTCACTAGTGAATTATTTTGAAACAAGTGCTAACATGCCAAATTATTCACTAACTGAGACTATATTAAAAAGATAGAGTATAATTAATTTACTGGATTTATAATAGAAGCATAAATAAATCTAGTTATGAATTCACTCATCCTTTTCACTCCTTGGTGTAGATAAACATCTGAATTGCTTTTTATCTATGGTCGTATATATACCCTTCAACACTAGATGGCACTACAGAGCACCACACCTATCCTATTTTCGCTGAATACACTTTCCTGTGGTTTTTAGTCCACTTCCACTTCTAAATCCATCTTTCTTTTTCTCTTTCCAGACAGAGGAATCCCCCTATGTCAATGGCAGGTATTATAGTAAAATAATCATTTCCCCAGAAGAGAATGTTACATTAACTTGCACAGCAGAAAACCAGCTGGAGAAAACAGTAAACTCCTTGAATGTATCTGCTAGTGAGTATTTCATTTCTGGCATTAAAAAAGTAAGAAACTTTGAAGTTATTCTTCATTAGTTTAAAATCTTCAATTCCATCTTCTTGTACTGCATTATGGTAAGTTTTATTTCTTTATTTTGCATTTGTTATCATCATCATAAGGTTATTCTTTTTCTTTTCTTTTTTTTCTGGTGTTCATTCTTATGCTATCCTTGTCTTGACAGTTAAATCATTTCACATTTTATGGGCCAGAGACCTTATCTTGAACCTTGAACCTTGAGAGACAGATTCTCTCAGTGAGAACCGTATCAAGAGCTACATAGGATAATAATTGAGTTTCTCTAAATCCATAGTTTGTGTTCAGAGTTGAAATAAAGAGATAATTCAAAGATTATTTTCAGTCATTTTTGTAACAGTTATAAATTTGTTAAGCTTTTTATCCCCTTTAAGCTAACTTATTGCTTTCCAATTCTTTGTGGTATTTATCCTACCCTTAGTATACAGGAATGCCACATGTTTAAAATCATTCAGCAAACTGGTAAGAAAACTGATATTACAATTCATAAAAACCTAGTTTCAAAAAGTGCTGCTTTTGAATATTATTACTTAAATCATAACTTAAAATCAGATTAGTGTGATTATCTCAGAAAAAGTGAAAAATCTGTCAGTGCTGAAATCAGGGTAATGCATAAATACATTGGCAAATTCTTCTGAAAACAATTTAATTTGAAGTTAACTATCATCTTCAATTCTGTTATTGTCCCTCTATCAACCTTAAATTAGGGTGAATGAGGCTCAGTCTGGACAGGATGCTGCTGACCCACCAAACTTATATTCTTCAATCAGTTGCAATCCTGTATATGACATTAGCAAGAAAGGGACATACTAGCTAGGAAATGGCTGGAGCTTGGAGAAAATAATTGTCTAAAAATAATGGTCCTTCACAGATTATAACCCGTATATAAAAGCCTGATGGATTGACTGAAGAAAAGAACCAAGCAAATTTAATTCTAAAATAGGAGCATTGACTTCTCAGAATTCAATTCAGTGAATATTGATTTGTCCTACCTAGAAAGAGAACTTATCCTTTCTGCCTGAACACAAGTCTCTCTTTTTATTCTAACCCATGGAATAGTGGTTTTTTAGACCTTGTAGTGATTTGATCAACATTTACTACAGTCTATTTCAAATTCAATAAGCACTTCCTGAGATTCCAATTTAGCATATATTAGGAGCAGTCTGGGAATCTGCATTTTAGCAGACATCACTGTAAGTTCTGATGTAAGCCCATGCACATAGAAGGGTATTTATGTAGCTTAACATTATATAATCCACCATAGTCGAAATTTTTGCAAGTAGGCCAGGAGTGGAGCTGTCAGAGTCATTTGGAGGGCTTTTGCAAACATTACAACACTTAGCATCTGTGACATCCTCAGTTTTAACCTCCACCCCCACCACTCTGAAAACACTAGTGCTAAGTCTCTGACACTAGAGAAAGAAAATGAATTATCCTGTTGGGAGGCAGGAAAAGAGGAGAAACACTGAACTATAGAATTTGTAAGTGGCAATTTGTTTCTCTTGAAATAAGAAGTCCCATTAAAAGTTAGTAAATAGTGGAGAATTAATACAAGTTTCAGATTCACACTCTAGCTTGTCAGTTGTGAAATTTTCTATGGTATATTATTATTTCTGTAGTTTTAACTGCCCTCCTTTTCTTAATGCAAGATTACTTTCTTTGTAGGGAAGTTCACACTCTATTAAGTGTAAATTTTTTTACCCTTTTTTTTTAGCTGTACAATAGATATTTTATCTTTGAGTATTAGTACCTCATACTATAATGGTAAAGGTGACTTTCATATATCAACAAATTTTGTTTTTAATTTCATATTAACATTTTTCATTTCAGTAAGTATTCCAGAACACGATGAGGCAGACGAGATAAGTGGTAGGTACTATGCTGCCGACTCTTCTTCCTTGACTCTCAGCTCAAGATTTATGAAGTGTCATTGTATAAGTAATTTTCTTAGCTGCCACAATTTTGACTTGAATTAAAATAGCAAATGAGACAAGAATAAGAATGCTAAAATTTTATCCTTTAAAATCACAAATTTGCATGTTACTGATTGTAGTGAGCGTTCGTCATTCTTAATATGAAATCGCTAAATTGGCCTTTTTTCAAAAATCCTTGGCATTGTCTGTAATCGCATGGACTTTTCTTCTTTGTTGTAGATGAAAACAGAGAAAAGGTGAATGACCAGGCAAAACTAATTGTGGGAATCGTAGTTGGTCTCCTCCTTGCTGCCCTCGTTGCTGGTGTGGTTTACTGGCTGTACATGAAGAAATCAAAGTAAGTTGTGACAAAAAGATCATTGTTCATTGACTTTCATTGGGAGAAAATACAATGTGTTAATTATGCTCACTCCTTCTGCGCATGTGCTTCCTATTAACAGGAAAGACATATGCAAATCAGGCCGCCCAGGTTTTGCTTTCAACTCATATGTTGCCAACATGTTACAGAGACTTGGCCTGGGGTATGATTTCACAGGTCCCCTTTTTCCCCCCTCAGTCACTAATCTGAATTTAATTGTTTGATTTCTCATATTCATTGGTGGATTTTTAAAAAGCATATGCTACCTAAAGTTCAACTACTCAAAACTGTTTGGGTAAGATTGGCGGAAATTAATTATTGGGAGCTAGTCAATCCTGCAGGGATGGCCAGGAATCTCTGTAGGCACAGGTCTGGCCAGCAATGAAGCTGCTGAATTTATCTTGTCACTGCTCCTCTAGTCTAATCAGGAAATGATACTCCAAATAATGAGCTAATTTAGAGACTAATTCATTATTATCTTGTCTTAAATAAAGAAAAAATGATTAAGGTATCAAGATTACTTTAAAAAGTGATTCAGATGGTATTTAGATTGACACTTACAAAGTCATAAAATGATACAGATAGTATCAAACTTACAAATCACCTAACAATAGTTTATAATGAATATGTGATGAACATATTCATTGCTGTGAAGATCCTTAAGATACATACAGGTGACTAGTACTCCTAATAACCCCAGTCCTGGCTCTAGCTTCAACTGTGATTGGGCACAGGGTTTTAACATCTGCATTTTTTTTTTAATTCATTGGTTATTCTGTGGTATGCTTGTGGTTTTAAACATGGGTTTTAAACCTTTTTTAAAAGGAAATTGATTTTGGCAAGGGGTATTTATAGCTAGTGGAAACTTTGGGCTTAACTTAATATTGTCTTGATGTCTAATGTAATCCCTTTCAGTAATTCAGGTAACGTAACCTAAAAGAAAATCAAAAGAAAAAGCAGATTCAGTGAGGATTCCCAATCTTGCTTTGTAAAAATAGCAAGTTTAATGAAGCAATATGAGATCTGAGAAGCATCAGTAGGTGTTAGTAGTTCAAAACATTTTAAGTCACATAATATGAACATGTATTGAGTTCTGTTTTTGTTCTCATAACCCATCTCTGAAGTAGATATTATTGTTTTTATTTTACATTTGAAAACAATAAGACAGAGGATGGTTAAATGAGTACATTAGGTTTGCATAGCTTATAAGGGACAGAATTGTATTTGAAAGCACTGATATTTTATTATCTTTGAGCTTAATCTCTAGGCCTTACTTTGTCTATGCCTTGCTTTTCCTCTTATGGTGACATAAGGCAGAAGCGTGTCCCTTTTGTGTGCTCCAGTTGCTATACTTGTCTGCTCTCACATCAGTGCACAGTCACTTCTGATCTTGGTTGCTTCACCCCTCAATCTTGAGCAGTCTCCACTATCACTTGGCAACAAATGTATTCTTTTTCTCAATGAGTGTTATACCTAGAAACAGTTCATGTGGGTTTGTGTCTGTGGTTCCCATGGAAAATTTGGAAGGCTGTCTATACCAGGTAAGTAACAGAAAAAATGCAGATAATTCCTAAGAGACACTCTGTACCTACCTTATAGAAATTCTCCGTCTCTATAAGCTTCTCCTTCTGTGTAAGTTTCCTGGTGATCAAAATCTAAGCCTTCTTCGTAATACACAGTAAGATACTCACAAATCTAACAGCTTAGGCTCAAGGGTATTTTCATTTTATTTACTGAGGAATTCTGGTATACTCCACATTAATTTCATTTTTTTAAAGAATGAAAATAAAATTTCCCTAGAACTGTGGTGAAAAATAGATGGCAGTTCTCTGTCTTATGATCAGATGAGTATTAAATCCTTGGAACGTCCCCAACATGCTTAAGCATACTAGTCTAATTGCCAGCATCTCGTCAGACTCTGTTGGTTCTTTTATGAATAGGAAATTTCCCTTTGTGTGTTATTTCATTAATTATTAACAAATGGTGACCCAAAATTAAAATCAAGGATAAATAAATAATGGACACTTGGCTTCATAGTGTCATTAGGTTAAGAGTTAAGACTTCATGCATTTCCTGTAAAATGCCTCATTAAATTAAGTGCAAATTTTATCATCTGACTTGAACATTTGCCTAAAAAACTGCTGTTTAATTGAAAAGTGTGCCTACTTCACTCGAGTTAATGTGATTGATAATCAAAGTAATAAGCTGCAATTCTCATGCTAAGCATCAAGGTGTTTTATTAAGAACTGCTGAAAACTCTTCAAATGTACTAACTGCTTTGCATTCCTAATTACTTATTCCTTACTAGTATTCTCTGAGATAAGTCAGCATTTTTGAAGTATGTGTTATTGTTAACCCTTTTGTCCAGAGTAAGCGCAAATTTATAATCAGTGCTTTCAAGTTAATTCTTGTTAAGGGCATTTTGGGGTCAACTATCTTCTAGACAATTCCTTCAATTTTATAAATCAATATAATGGCTTCATTTCCATTTTGGGGGTAATCTATTACCATTTATGTGGATATGAGAGATTTTAATAAATACATGAACTAGACTTTTCCCTTCATACCTAAAGAAATATAAACCTATATTTACCATCCTACAAAATAACACCATCAGCAATCTTAGTGACTATCCATTTTTGCAAACAACTTTGAATAACAATTGAATTATGAATCAAACATTCTATTTAAAAGCCTCAGCTAGCAAAGTAGTGAAGTTTGAGCAATAGTGATGTAGAGTGCTCTTCATTAGCAATTTAAAAATTCTTGGAGAGGGGAGAAAGGAAACCTTTTATGCCCAAGTAGAATTTAAGAGCACATTTGCTAACATGCCTAGTGGTTACTCAACTAGTGAGAACTCCTCATTCCAGTAATATGAACTTCATATTTTTATATTTATTTCAAATATAGAGAACCACAGCAGGAAATCCTTAACAGTTGGCTTGGCATCATATATGTATATTCATTCCAGAGTAAGGATTCATGACTCCTCTGCTGCTTTGATTCATATAACTTCTTACTGGAAATATTTTTAAGATTATTTATTTATGCATACAAGAGCTAGGGTGTAGGACAAAGGTGTGGGGGTGGGGGAGGGGGTTGTGGAGAAAGTGAGAGGATTCACCAGAGACAGAGTGGGGAGCAGAACAGGCGGATTGGCTGAAATACACTGCTGAAGGGAGCAGCAGGCAAGACAGGAGAGGTCTTCTGTGCCATGTGGGCCAGCTCCCTGACTGGGGATCGAACTCGTACTGCAGTGGCTGCTGATAGCTTTGTAGTGCTGAGACTTAATCCCTTGCACCACCGAGGAGGCTCACAATTTTTTTTAATGAGAGATTTTTGTATGATAATAATGGATTTCTCTTATTATTTTCCATTATAGGTAGGACATTAACTGACAGAACCAAACAAAAGGCATCAATTAACTAAGTCTTCTCTATATCTAATTGTTTAGCAGGTAGGAGAACATTAAAGAGCTAGAGATAACTCAATAGTTACTTTTTATTATTTATTTCATTTATCTCCATCCTGTCTCTGTATGTTGTTTTTCTTAATACTGCAGGAAATCAAATGTTACTGTTTTGGTTCCAAATTCTCTCCATCTAACAGCTTAAGAGCTAATGAAAAATTAAGAGTCAAAGATAAACAGGAAAATGTAAAGGCAGTATGATGTATCCACAAACTTATTCAGAAGCTTATTAAAACTATAATTTCTAAGTTAGTTGCACTTAAGAGACCCCTGACCACCATATTTCTCATCACTAATCTGTCTGTAAGCATTAGCCAGACATTTGTAATCTCAAAATAGACATTGTGTGAATCTTGGAAACTTGTCAAGAGATTTTATCTCATAACTGGATCTCATGACTATTTTCATGAAAATTATTGTGTAATATGTAGGCAATCTGGAAATTTAACGATCACAAATATCTTTTGTCAACTCTGCTTATATAATACTATACTCTTCCCCTACCATATCAGAATAAAACAAATAGTTTAAATTGCAAGAACTAAAGAGAACTTGCATCTAACATAGAAATCTCAAAAAACAATGTTATTTATATTAAGCATTTCTAAACTCCTTCTCATTAGTATCTCTTGAGAGATAAAAGAGGATCCTCCAAGAAATTTGATTTTAACTGAATTCTATTTCCAATCAGTACCCACTCTAAAATCAAATATATGTTCCCACAAGAGAAGATTGACTCCCTACTGAATAAATTGAAAAGATTGTATTAGAGGACCACTTAGAGCACATTTGTAATGACTTTTGTCATTTATCACTTCATCAAACTCTACTATTCTTTTTTTTCTCTTTTCCCTTTCCTGCTCTTTTACTGAAATTCTCAACAACTTAATGAGGTAACTGCAAGTAACTGTATTACTTAGTATCTAAAGTTCAATGAGATTAAACTGCCCAAGGTATCTTATTCCAATCTCATATACTTTCAAATATATATTGTTGCCTCACTAGGACTTCTGTGGAATTAAAATTTCATCTCTGACTTTGGCTGCCTGCTGGCAAATAATATAGTGGAAGTGTGTGCTCCAGATTGCAGGCTGATGAGGTTTCTCCCTTAGTATCAGAAGTGGGGTTCATCCAAGCTCTGGCTTCTTTCTCTTTTCCCACCCATAACCTCACAAACAGCCAGAAGAAGGGAGAAAAGAAAATGCCCCGTAGTCTATCATACATAAATAATAGGGTGGACTAGAGAGGAAATAAGATAATATGGAAATGCTAGATCTTATGCAGTCCAGCAAAAGGACATTGGCCATCCATGGCTTTTCCTTCTTCTACCAACTTTTGACCTAAAACATAACCAGAGGCCAGGACTTGCATCAAAATATATGTTTTCAATTTTTTAACTCTCTTCTGTCAATCTATATGAATTTAATTATTTTTATTTGAAGTATTTATTTTAACTATCTTTTCAAAGGCAAAAGGAAGTCATATTCCCTGAGCACCCACCAAGGTGCTCAGACTACATGTTCTCTCCACATTACCTACCTTAAGGATGTACTTCGAATCATGACGTGGCGTGCTTGCTTTTGGCGTCCTGTTTTCATGCAAATTAGTATTGTTACATTCATTTCCATCTCCCAGTCTTTATACTGGATGGTTGCCGCATTTACCATTGACCTAGAAGGAGAGGCCATGTTCTGTTTTTTACTGAGGACATAAGTATTCTCTCTTTTAGTAGATAATTTCTTTGGAGAGTAATAGAAATTGCAAGGATATAAAACTGAAGTTTGTAATAAGATTTTCTCATTTCCTTCTTTAAACCAGAAATTGCTGTCAACTGTCCTCTCAAATGCAGGAATTAGAGAACCCCCTCTCCTCCTCCAGCTCTTTAGTAAGGTTGGCCCTACTGGAGACTCATCTCATTGACAGTTGTGACAAGGGAAGAGGGAAAAATAACTATTCTTTTGGGTGTGACTCCAATTCCCTAGACAAGTATCAATAGACTGCTGGAATTCCAGCCTGACAAATTCCAGTTTGGCAATTCATATTACCAGTATCCAAGGTCTTAAGACCCATAGTCCCAGTGCCCTTCTGTAGTATGTCTCAGGCGTACTCTAAATTAGAAATCACACAAAAAAGATAAACTCATGCCATTTGCAGCAATATGGATGGGGCTTGAAAGAACAATGCCAAGTGAAGTAAGTCAGAAGGAGAAAGCTAAACACTGGCTGGTCACTAATACGTGGAACGCACAGTAACTAAATTAATAGTCAGGTAAAGACAACCTGAGAAACTAGCCCCTGGTAGCTAACTACAGACCTGCGACACCTAGGGGCAGGGGAGAGGGAAAGAACAGGGAGGAAGGGAGGCGCAATGGTCTGTGATGGTGGCTGCACTGTGGTGCTAACACCTGATGGGGATACACCAATGCACATTGCTACCTCAGCTAAAAAGTAATTAATTAATTAGAAATAAATAATTAATCACAGAAAATACCACTCAAACTAGGAAGTATCAATGACTCCTCATGATGCATCTGAGAGTTTTCCAATTTGATATATATATGCCTGCTTTTGAAAAACCTAAAAACTTTCTAACTCTTTGTTTGTGAATTATTTTAAGTGGGTATTGTCTTTGTTTTCCGAATAGACATTACTATTATAATATCTTATCTGACTTTTCAAATGATGACTCCCAAGATTTTTTTTTTTTTTTTTTTTAATTTATACATACAAGCTGGGGTACAGGCCAGAGGCGTGGGGCGGCGAGAGGGTTCACCAGAGGCAGAGTGGGGAGCAGAACAGGCAGATCAGAAGTACACTGCTGAGGGGAGCAGTGGGCGAGGCAGGAGAGGTCTGCCGCACCATGTGGGATTCTCCCCAGCCGGGCGTCGAACTCGCGTTGCCGCTGCCGACAGCTCCACAGCGCAGCGCTCAACCGCTGCGCCACCGGGGAGGCCGACTCCCAAGATTTTGATGTAGTGGCAATACCTGCCACTTTCACCCCCCTCACTTTTTCTGACTTCTCCTTCCTTCACTAAATGATTTTTTTTAGTTGAGTCATAGCTGGCATATAATGTTGAATAAATTTAAGGTGTTTACTCTGTTGATTGGATACATTTATATTTTGCAGTGTGTTTACGACTGTAGTGTTAGTTAATACTTCCATCAAATCATGTAAATTTAGTTTCATTTTGTGGTGAAAACTTCACCATCTAGTTTCTTAGTAACTGAAGTATTAAAATAAAGCAACACTTAGAGGACACCACCAAATTTTAGTTCTCTTATGTGCTTTGAAAATCTCAGACAGGTATATAATATTGACGATATTCTAATTTAAAAAACAAATGTATCTTCTAAAAGAAAAGCACCTTCTAAAGGCAACTTCAGCCCTTAAAGAGACACTGTTCTTACAGAGATAACACAGAATGAGGAATTGAGACCTAGATTTGAACTCCCCTCTGAACTCCCTTTGGTAACTACATGGCCTTAGGCAGCAGCAGTATGACTGCGTTCAATTTGGTGAATTCCTATTTTCTATCACATTTATCCTAAAGACAGTCCTGTGAGTGGATCCTGGTGTTCTGATTTAAAAATGAGCAAGTATGCTTCAGAGCAGAGACTTGTCCAACGGCTTGCAGTTTTGACTTGACAAAGAGGGATAAGATGCCAGGCCCACTGACCCTGAGGCCAAAACTCTCCTGTCTCCCTCACAGATAAAACTAGAAGGCCACCTGTAAGATTTCTTCCAACATCAACTTAAACACTTTAAAAAGTCCACTGATGAAAAAAGCTTTAGACAAATACTGTAAGAATGTACATTTTAATACAAGCACTCATTCTTTGTAAGTGTCTGAGCTTGTTCTGCAAGCCAATTAATGAAAAACATTTTGCTATAGAGAGTGATTTAAATAAGTTTTATTGTCTTACAGAAGTAGATAGATTTTTAACTTTGGCAATTCTTCAAAATCGCTGAATTTTTCCAAAATTAGAAAGACACATATTCAATAAGATTTTATATATATATGGGTGTGTGTGTGTGTGTGTGTGTGTGTGTGTAAGTATATGTATATGTATATATGTATATATATTTACCATTTCAATCTAAAAACCAAACAAAAGTAATCCAAATTATTTTTAAAGGTTTTAACTATTAGGGAGACAGACTCTCTGTTAAAAAAAAAAAAGAAATAAGTAATAAAACACATGTGAATCTTTTATACATAAATCAAAGAGAATCTCTTCCCCATCAGCAATACTATCACTTATATTTTGTACTTTTCACAATTGAGCATATTTGTGTAACTGTGTAACTTGGTGCATGCATGTGGAACCAGACTGCAGGAATTTGAATCCTGAAGTTGCTGCTTACTAGCTGTATGAGCACCAGCATCTACATTATTTCTACAAATAATCATAGCTTTTTCTTCATACATTCTTCATCCTGATAAAATTATAAGTTATATGAATTAGTTATTGACTATTAATCCTGTCTTGAATTTTTCAAATAAACCTCACTCTGTTATCATGTATCATAAATTTTTACATGTTGATATGTACTATTAACATTTTATTACAAATTTTTCATGAGGAATATTCATCTGTAATTTGCTGTCTTTCAAAATCCTGGTCAAATTTTGGTACTTGGTTTATGTGGGCTCAATAAAATGATTGGAAGAGTCCCATCCTCATATACTTTTCTGAAAGTGTTTGTTATTTCCTTCAGTGTTCACTATAATTCAAAAATGAAACCGCCAAGCCTGAACTTTTCTTTATGAGAACTAGCTAAAGTAAAAATTGTTATTTCTGTTCTCTAGTAGATATAAGTTTGCTTCGCTTTCAATACATTTTGGTAAGATTTTTAAGGAAAATGTCTATTTCATTTTAGGTTGTTGACATTTTTATGTAAAGTTGTCCATAGGCTCTCATTATCCTTTTTTTGTCTCTAGGTTCTGTAATAATAACACTTATTAGTTTTCTAATATTTTTACTTTGAATTTGTTTCATTTTCTTGCTCATTCATTTTTTGGGAGGGGTTAACGATTTTCTCAATTGAAGAGAATTTAAATGTATTTTAAAATAACTTGAAATCAGATTGACATTTTATACCTGAATAATATAAAATTTAAAAAGAAGTCTTTGGTTGATAAATTTCACAGCAGTTTGGCCACAGTAAAGCACAAGAGATGCAAATTAGAATAGAGATCAATAGAAAACATCCAGATTGAAGCACAGTAGGGAAACAGATGACAGATAAGAGACTTGTGGGACACATACAGCAGATCTGACTTATAAATGAAATCCCAGAAGAAACAAAGACCAGGAATGCCTATCAACAGTAAAATAGATACATAAATCATGATTTATTCACCCAGTGTTAAGTTCTGCAGTGATGAAAATAAACAACCTTCCAACTACATGTGACATTATACACAAATGTCACAAACATAAGGCTGAGTTTCTTAAAAAAAAGAAACACAGAAATACATACATTTGGTGTGATTACATTTATATGCTATTAGAAAAGGTAAAACTATTCTGTGAGAACTGAAGATTATGGGAACCTGTTAGGAAGTTATAATGACTGGGAGTATAACGGGGAGCTTCAGGATATGAAACGCTTTTCTTTCTTGAGCTCAGTACTAGCTACAACCACGCATTCAGCTATTTAAAATTCATTGAATTGTTTTCTGTGATGGGTGCTTTATCTTGTATGGATATTATTCTTCAAAAAAGTAATTTTAGATTCATAGATTTACATAAAGTTCAGGCTTTTAAAAATGTCCTTAGAAATGATTTAATCTATCAACCTCATTTTTTCTGTTGAGGTTACTAAGACTTTATTAATTATTAGTTAAGTAATTAGTAAGAGAGACTAGCATTCAAATAATCTGTGATATATTATGTGTGTAATATACATATCATATATAGATTTAATTATCATCTGTGCCTGTCTATATTTATTTCTATGTTGATTTGTCATTCACTATTATGTACCATTTTAGTGCAAGAAAAAAGTACTTATGTGATAATATAGCTCAAGTTATAATCTGACTCAAAACTCAAGCTTACAACATGGTCTCATTTATATTTTTAAATGTCTTTTAAACTGTAATCATATATTATAGGATTTAGTCATGTTGGCAGATTTTAGATTGTTTTGCTCCTGCCTTATGAATAGATTTAGAAGGCTGTAGTTTATGCTGAATTTATAATTTTTAAATCCAAAGTGAATTCAACTTGTGCTAAGTAGTGTGAATGTCTGAATGAGCCATATGTCTTTATCTCACTTCAATGTAGATCATATGCCGTTACAACCCTCTTTCTAGTAAAGTTGTGATTCTCAGCAAATGAGTTAAGGAATTCAATTTAAAGCATATAAATACTTTTAGGGGAAAGTGGAGTTTTCTACCCCAGTTTTCTTAACCAAGAGTTACAGCTGGCATTTCATAAATTCTCAAAAGTAGAAGAATCACAAGAGATTGCACATGTCAATAAGAATTTGAAGTACCATACCTGTGTGGTCCCTGATGTGCTAAAACAGAGAGGAAGGCAAGGAGTTAGGGAGGGAGAGAAAGAAGGAAGGAAATAATACACCCTTGGAAAAAGAGTTATGATTTCTCCCGGGTGGTCAAAAAACCAAGGAATTTGGCTTTGTGCTTAAGAAAATCTGATTTCAGCTCATAAGAGATAGAACCCAGTCAGTCGTGTGTAACCACGGCAGCCACTACCAGGGCAATAGATTTCAAACTTTAGTATGCAGCAGAATCATCAGGGGGTCTTGTTTAAAATAGATTGCAATCCCATCTCTAAAGTTTCAGTTTTCATAGCTCTGTGTGGGGCATGAGAATTTGCACTTCTGACAAATTCCGGGGGTGCTGATACTGCTGGTCGGGGACCACAATTTAAGAACCACCACATTAGGACTGCTCTTGCTTCTGTTGCAATGTTTTGTCATAAGTTTGAGTTTCTAAACTTACTTTTGATTTATTTACTAAAACAGAATCCATAAACAAATTAAAGTGCATTGTGTCAACTTGTATGCATAAGTTATTTTGGATGCCAAAGAGAAAGATCCTAGTAAAACTTTCTCAGAAAATTTTTGCAGAAAGTATTTGCCCAGAATGAAACTTTTTTTTAAGTTATGATAATAACCTCCCGGGAAGTACAGAGAAAAACAACCCAATCAAATATATGTTGCAACAAATTACTTATCCTGTGTTCAAAATAGTTGATTTCTTTTTTCTCTTTACATTGAGTATTGATTGCAACACCACTACGAAGGTCCTTTCACAGGAATGCATAAATGTCCACTTCCTCACCCAAAAAGTTTGCCTTTATTCAATGAAAAACATTTGCTTTTCAAAGATACAGTAATGTGAATTGTAAACTTTAGAAATAAAAAATGTAAATATAGGTGACAATATATGTCTATTTAATTTGTTTTTAGGACTGCATCAAAACATGTAAATAAGGACCTTGGTAATATGGAGGAAAATAAAAAGTTAGAAGAAAACAACCACAAAACAGAAGCCTAAGAGAGAAACTGTTCTAGTTGTTGTCCAGGTGAGTATGCCATATGAGGTTTACAGAAATAATTTGGTGGGATGTGTATGTTCTAGAAGATGAAAGCAAAGCCTTGACATTAAGATGCTTCATACCGCAGACGTCAAGACAGGAAGAGAGGTTTTCAAAAATAAACTTTGATAACTCAGAAAGGTGATCAAAAAAGAATATATTACCAATAGTTCACCCTATCTTCTGAAAATAATCACTACCCTCTAAATAATTTTTTTCAAACTTGGAGATTTAAACATTCAAGTAGCATTTTGCATTTAATGCCAAAAATTTAGCTTAATTTCACAGATTGATATTTTGTTGAATGTTGATTCTAATACTTTAAATTTATTTTAGAAGCAATTATAAGAATAATTTTAAAATATGAAAATTTTAATCTAAGAATTAAATATTCTTATCAATTTATATCACCAAGTTTCAAGTCATTTTAATAAAAAGACTAACAAATTTTTGTGTATGTACACAAACACAAATGCATTTGATGTGCAAAATATGTGTGTGTTTATTTTGTGTGTGTGTGTGTGTATAATGTGTATATTAGCTATAGGTATATATTACAAATATGTAATAGCTACATGCATGTGATTTCTAAGACAGTCTCCAAAAGAGGTATATTTGTGTGGTATTGCCACTTGTAGTTTGAACTTTTCATTTTTATTTATGTTCTCTTGAGCCAACCAAATAGAAGCCATTTGGACAAATTATTTTGTGTGTTCTTGAGAAAAACCGTTATTTTAATTTACTCCTATGTTGTAAAAATACCCAACACAGTAAAATCTTGGTTCATTATAAATAAACTCTAAGTCACAATTTTTCTGGGCTTCTCAAATTAATCCCACACAGAAGATAGGATGCATGGAAGAAAAGAATTGTAATTAGAAGGACTCACACAGGGAAGGAAAATAGAGTAACTTAAATAAACCATTTTTACAATCTGAAAACCAAGATGTGGTTGATAGGTTGAAAGAACAAGGTTCCTGACCTTAAACTGTCCTCCAGTGAGCCAAGCATGCAGCCTTCCCACCTGATGGTGTTTTGGTTTTTTGTGGTTCTTTTTCCCCCCAGCATCTTTAGGGTTCATTCTGCAGCCCTTTGTAAACATAAATTTTACCTTCTCTTTTCTTCGAAGTTGGATAGAGTAAACACAAAGGAAAATTGAACTTGAAGACAATGCCCGCAAAATAAAGTGTGATTTGAAGGGATAAGAAAATGTTTTAACTTGAAGAGAAACAAAGTGAAATATTTTCCTGAAAAACCTTATAATCTTCATAAGTTAACCAATTTTCACAAAAATAAAAGCTCAACCATTCCAAAATTTTCCTTAAAGAAGTGTCCGAACATCACCTGATATTACAAATGGGTTCAGGGACATTGGAGTTTTATGAAAGTCTCCTGTGAAGTAATTCCTATCACTTTTAGTACAAAGCCATCTGTTGATAGTAGAAAATGATTGCTATGATAACTTATCTAAATGGTGTTTTTTTTCATCATTTCAGAAAATAACTATATAGACCAATTGAAGCATGAACGTGGATTGTATTTAAGACATATACAAAGACATTGACAGCAATTCATGGTTCAAGTATTAAGCAGTTCATTCTACCAAGCTGTCACAGGAATTTAGAGAATTATCTCAAGTAAAAAAAATGAAATGAAATTACAAACAATAACAAGTTTGGGCAGCCATGAAAATAGGTCATATGTTGTATTTGGTTTGCTTTTTTTCTTCTGTAAATGTCTGCACTGAGGATTTCTTTTTGATTTGCCTTTTATGTAAATTTTTTACGTAGCTATTTTTATACACTGTAAGCCTTGTTCTGGGAGTTGCTGTTAATCTGATGTATAATGTAATGTTTTTATTTCAATTGTTTATATGAATAATCTGAGCAGGTACATTTCTGATTCTGATTGCTATCAGTAATGCTCCCAAACCTTCTCACAAGCACCTAAATCCCAAAGGTGGCAGCTTGTGAAGATTGGGGGTATACACATTACCCTATTCAAAAATTGTGATTTTTATCACAAGGGAGGGGAAGGCAGAGAGTCAGATTGAGAAGCTGCATCGAGCTGACTCTCAAAAGTCAATCACACACGCATATGGACACATACATATTAATAGTACTCCCAACCTGACAATTTTGCCTGTTCTGAAAAAACATAACATAATTTGGGTAGCACTTACCTATAAAATCACCTGCCAGTAAATTATTTTCTGTCAAAAGGAAAATCAAACCCATGTGTGAGAGAAAGTTTGGAAATATCATGGAAACATCCTCATTTTCATAGATCACAATGTAAATCACTGTAATTAAAAATTGGTGTTAAATCCTTTGGGTTATCCACTGCCTTAAAATTATACCTATTTCCTGTAAAAAAAAAAAAAGATATCAGTCAGAATTGGAGATTTTTAACAGTGGTCATTATCAAAGCTGAGTTATTTTCCACAGAATATAGAATATATATTTTTTTCGTGTGTGTTTTTGTTAACTACGCTACAGATACTGAATGCACCTTGAGATAATTTAGTGTTTTTAACTGGTACATAATTTATCAAGCAGTACATGAAAGTGTAATAATAAAACGTCTATGTATCTTTAGTTACATTCGAATTTGTAACTTTATAAAACATGTTTTATGCTTGAGGAACTTTTTAGGGTGGTAGTATAAATGGAAACTTTTTGAAGTAGACTGAATATGGGCCAATAGCTACTTGTGACTAGACTTTTAAACTTTGCTCTTTCAAGCAGAAGCCTGGTTTCTGGGAGAACACTGCACAGCCATTTTTGTCCCAGGATTTACATAATTTTATAGAAAAAAATGAACATCAGATTTCCAAGTATAGAACTGTGTTCTTTAGGAAGAAAAGGAAAACTGGTGTTTGTTTTATAGACTGATAGAATAAAAAATTATGAAGGCAATGAAAAACAAATTGAAGATTAAAGTCAGATGGAGATTAGGATTCATATTTGGCCACTTCTGCATTATTTAGAAACACATGTTATTGTACATTTGTAAACCGTTTACTGTCTGGGCAATAGTGCCTCATTTAATAAAAGCTTCCTGTAGTACATTGGTATGAATTAAACATATTAAATACCCTATTAGACTCAATGCTGTATAAAATATTATGGGAAAAAAAGAAAACATGTTATTTTGCCTCTAAACTTTGATTTATTGAAGTTTTATTTGGCAGGAAAAAAATTAATCTTGGTCAATATTTAAACCAAAGTGAAAGGGGAAAAACCAAAGTTACTTGTTTTGCATGGCTTAGCCATTCTGTTATCTTTGTAAATACTGTTATTTCTTTTTTCTTTTCTCTTTAGAATTTTGTTAAAGAAATTCTAAAAATTTTTAAATACCTGCTTTCCACAATAAACCATGAACACTAAAATGAAAGTACTTCCATATAAATATTTTTTTTCCTTTTTTTGTTTGGTGTGGGAGATCAAAGGTTCAAAGTCTAACTCCTAAGATATATTTGCAGAAAGAAATGTGACAATAGAAGAGAAGTTTATACTACAGTTATTTCTTGGTTTCTACTTACTATGGTTAACTAAATCCAAAACAGCTGTCAGAACCTAGGGAGCAGAACATGGGAATCTCAGAGCTCTGGATGGAAAGCAAAAAGTCTGCCTTGGAAAAAGGAAACAACATTATTACCATTGATCAATAACTGCATCAAAAGAAAAGCTTTTTTGTGTAAAGGCAGCCATTTGCACAGTGATTTTGGGAAGGAAGATAATGCACAGTCCTCAATTTAACTCTTTGGCAACAGGAGACAGGTTTTGTCAGTTCAAGTTTCACTCCATACCTGTGATTACAGGAATTGTATGTGGAAATGGATTAACATACCTGTCTATGCCTAAAAGATAATAAAACTGAAATATGTCTTCACACATCTCTCGCAGCTGTCTGCCTCTTGTCTAAATGAGGATGTTCATATGTAAAAAGTAGTTGTCTTTATCAAAGAGCCAAAAACTCATTGTGAGTCTCCATCTATTTGGAGAGGGAATGCTGAAAAATAAAATTGTTTATGACTTCGTATTATGTCAGTTGGGCCACCTTAGCTAATCCTAGATTTCACCAATGATTGGTTTTATAATGTGTGTGTTTTATCTTCATTAGTAGGATTATTTACTGTGGATATCCCTTGTGTCTGTCCTAAGAACTTATGAGAACATGCTTCTATTTCTTCACTTCCACCATTAACACACCATTTAGCTTATTATTTGGAATTACCTAGGCATGAACGTTCATAGGAATGCTTACCCTTCAAGAAAAGATAAAGCCAGAGCTCATACTATATGGTAGGACTATCCATGCATTACCTTATTTATTCTTTAATAGTTTTAAGTAGTATAATATATTCCCCACTTAACGCTAAAAACTAAGTTTTAGACAGTTCCTTAATTTTCAAATGCATTTAGGTTTTAAGTAGATAAGCTGGGCATCAAACCAGCTCTAATTCTAAAAGTGATGCTTACCCCAGGATACTATAGTTCCTAAACTTCTTTATAAAGACTTCCTTCTTCTTGTATTTTATATAAAATTGGGAAATATCGGACCTCCCCTGGTGGCGCAACGGGTTAAGCGCAACGCTGTGGAGCTATAGGCAGCTGCGGCACCAGTTCAATGCCTGGCCGGGGAGATTCCCAAATGGCGCAGCAGGCCTCTCCTGCCTCGCCTGCTGCTCCCCTCAGCAGTGTACTTCAGTCGATCTGCCTGTTCTGCTCCCCACTCTGTCTCTGGTGGGCCCTCTCACCGCCCCACACCTCTGACCTGCACCCCAGCTGTATGCAAAAATAAATAAATCTTAAAAAAAAATTGGGAAATATTAATCAACGCATGAACTGATTATGCCATCTATAGAGGACTATTCCAACGTGTTTAAGTCATATATTAATTATAGGCCAGTATTACATAATTTTCAACTATTTGTATTGCTAGACATCTTATTAGACACGGTCTATAGTCTAATGTGTCCCTGTTATATACAATTATGTGTTTAAAATGCACCTGTATTTAACCACATCATATTTTTAAACATGTATATTATATACTAAATGTCTATTATGTCATGTATGTATATGACATACATACATGTTTATACTATTTCAGTTGAATCACTCAATACCATGGATGGTGACATCTTCATTTTACAGATGAAGACAATGTACATATCTTTGTCTATAATCACAGACACTAGATTTTGTTGAGCCAGGATCCATGCTCAAGATGCTAAAAGCTAAATTCTATTCATTATACTTTATAATCCTCCCTGTTACAAGAATATACTCCACCTACACTTGGGGAGGCTACAAAAGATGTTTGCATTAAACCTACTTGTTTCCCTGATAAGTAATGCCAGCCGTATTCAAAGCTACATGATAAGAAGTGTGTCAAAACTGCCTTGAAAATAATAAATTATTGTTAGTTTTTTTTTTTAATTATATGCCTAAGGATTCAAATAGATCTAACTCTATTAAAAATATCAGTGCAGTTGATTTGGCTTTACAAGTACCATACTGTAACAATTAAAACTACTTCATTAAACTTAGAATGCATATTTCATATCTAAGCTTAATAAAAAATAATTAGAGAACACGAAGTCAGAAAACTAGAGCTCATTTTTCTTTTCAGCACACTGTTTTCATCTATTCATCATCCTCATTCTTATCCAATCTATTTTTCTTATCCAAATCTACCCCTCTCTCATCTTTCCTACACATACTTCTCAAATACACAAGTACTCATTGGAAAATGAGCACATAGTAATAACTGCTAAATTCCTTGTTCTTAGTTTGATTAGCATTGTCCACCAAAAACTTGAAAGTAGTCTTTATGGTAAGAAATGGACATTACCTATTGTTGAATATGATTCCGAGAGGGGAGATAATTTTGTAAAGTACTTCCAGTTCATTTACAGGAATAATCTTCTGTGATTATTTCTTGTTCATATATGGTAATTGCATCTAAGCTGTTTAAAAGGTAACTTTTTGATCACATTGACAATACCACAGAAACAACAGATAGAACTTTCCCCATATTCTTAACTGAAAATTAAAATATATATATTTATGGTGACTTTGTTATTCTTTCATTCCTTTGAATTTATTTTTTCTTGAATATAACAAAATCATTGAAATATCAGATATGTACTTTATAGCTATCACCACAGGATTCATTATATTTCTTTGTATCCTGATAATAGCCATGTATGGAATCAGTATTCAAGTCTAAGAGTTGTGCTGACTTATTAATGTTAATGTTGGTTTATGGGATTTCTGCAATAGAGATGGAGTGTGATTTACAATGCCTCCCTAGCATCATCACCCTGTGGCTCTTGGAATTACACCAAAGAGAAATACAGTGAGGGCAGTGAGTATTGAATTATTCCCTACTCTTACTATTTCGGGAAGTGGGGTGTATATGTGTATGAAGGTTGGGAATGGGAAATCTGCTTCTCTATTTCTCCTTTAAAGTGATTTTTTCCAAGCTTTAAATTCAATAGAGAAATCATGTGATGGGAGCCAAATAAAGTAGCTTGTACCAAAATAGTTTACATGCCTTTTAGAAATGAAAGCCCTGAGGTGGGCCAGTAGTGCAATGGATAACCTGTCTGACTATGGATCAGAAGATTCTAGAAATGAAAGACTAGAATGGAGCAGCAGAAGTTTGCAAACAGATGAGCAAGGGAAGCTATTCAGTTACCATTTGGTTCTCCAAATCACCTTGAGTCTCCAGTTTTCAAGCACATATATTTACAATTGCAGTTAACTGAGCTTTCGCTAAAAGAGGACTCTGTGTGATGAAGCATGTCAGCATTAGTTCACACAGCCTTTGATTGTGTCCTTGTCTCATATTTTTTCTTAAGAGAAGCTACCACAGCCACACCACAGTATAGGGTCTTCCTTCCATCTCCTCTTAGAAGATGCTTCCTAAAACTAAATATTTTGTAGAAAAACTTCCCATTTCTGTTTCTTTTATGGTCCACTTATTGCATTAGGTGCCCTAATTCTTTACCCTTACCTATCTTCATACCTTTTGCATGTAACTTTGCAGTTCTTCCTGCAAAAGCGTCCAGGCATATTATCCCATTCCTTAGTCTAGGTTCACTCATCTGGTTTACTTTGCTATTGTGTGTGGAGTGACAGTTTTCTAGTTGAGTCTAGACCTCAAGTGGCCTATTAGGTGTTGTCTTGTCCTCTTGAGTTTCTGTTATTACCATGAGAAGGAGAAACTGAGGGAAACCTGCCAATGCCAAGGGAAGGCTGTGGATACCTGGAACAGATCTGTACCAGGAAAGGTGCCTCCAACCAGCCCAGGCAGAGCAGGCTTCCTGCTAATTCATGAGCACGGATGCAAGCCCCAAGATCACCCAAACTGTCAGCTGTCAATCAGATGACGCACAGACATTTAAAAGCCACGGGGTTTTGTTGTTAAGCAACAATAACTGGGGCAACTGAGTTTCTGGTTGGCTTACTAGCTCAAGAGAATATCAAGAACATTCCTTTCATTAAAAAAAATCAAAGACTATTTAAGTCCCAATGATTAAATTTTTGTGCTTTTGAAACGGTTCCCTCTCTCCTGACCTTGGTGGGACCAGCATACACTAAATACAGCCCTAAATTGCTCTATGGCATTAAATACACTTTGGTGTCAACATACAAGAATTGGTGGTAATGCCAGGTAGATATTTAGAGACCTTTGTTAAGTATATAAATTATATCCAAGTCTTGTGGCAGACCAGGCACATTATTTGCCCTGCCTGGCTCTGGCCCACATTTGTCCTTTATCATTGTTCAGAAAGTTCAGCATTCAAGACAGGTTCAGATAATTGCTCTCTCTTATGCCCACATAATTACATGCCGATGCCTTTCCCCAAATTAGAAATTATATTCAGGCTAGATATTCCGCTGACACCACATTCCTCACCAAATGTCAGAGTCTCTTTAAAAATATTCTCAGCTCAAAAGGCCTAATTAGGATTTCAGTAATTCATGTCACTGGTCATTAGGACAATCATACAAGTCAGCAAGCACTCAGGTGCCCGGGTACTAAATCGGAACATGAGTCTTAAAGATCACATCCTAAAAGAAATCAAAAAAGTTTCTGCCCTGCCTCTATTGACATTTTCCTTTTACCTCCGCATTTCAGGATTAGGTTCTCTAGGCTTATCTCTTCAGTGTAAAGAGAGAAAAACACAGATAGGACTATTCAAGTAACAAGCAAGGGAGGAGCTACTAAACATACCTACCTACAGGTCCGGTCCACTCGACCTCAGTGAGTTTTCCTGCAAGTTATGCCAGGTCGCTGCTAGCGCAGTACCCTGAACAAAGCATTGGCAACAAAGTAATGGTGTGAAGGGAAAGACAAGCACTTTATTTTTTTTAGCTCTCAAATGGCACAGGGCATTTTTGAGGGACAGGTGTCCTTATTAATTTAATGGAAGCAAGTAAGTTTTGCATGGGCCTCTTTCAAATTATTTTTTTGAAGTAACATTGCATTGTAACATGGTATAAGTTACAGTGAAGGGTAGAATTAGACTAGTGGGGAATGTAATGCAGTTTGCACACATTTTTTTTAAATTTTTTTTTTAAAGATTTATTTATACATACAAGCTGGGGTACAGGCCAGAGGTGTGGGGCGGTGAGAGGGTTCACCAGAGCCAGAGCAGGGAGCAGAACAGACAGATCAGAAATATACTGCTGAGGGGAGCAGCGGGCGAGGCAGGAGAGGTCTGCCGCGCCATGTGGGATTCTCCCCGTCCGGGCGTCGAACTCGCGTCGCCGCTGCCGACAGCTCCACAGCTCAGCGCTTAACCGCTGCTCCACCGGGGAGGCCCTTTTTTTTTTAATTTTTAAAAAATATTTATTTATGCATACAAGCTGGGGTACAAGTCAGAGGCATGGGGCAGCAAGAGGGTTCACCAGAGGCAGAGTGGGGAGCAGAACAGGCAGATCAGAAATATACTGCTGAGGGGAGCAGAGGGCGAGGAGGCAGGAGAGGTCTGCTGCGCCATGTGGAAATATCCCCGGCTGAGAGTGGAACTCTTGTCGCTGCTGCCAACAGCTCCACAGCCCAGCGCTTAACCACTGCACCACCAGGGAGGCCCTGCTCACATTTTTAATGATACACAGTTGAATGGACTTTTAAGTGAATGTCAGGATCTGCAATTTAGTAGCAGTGAGGGCTTAAACAAACAACAGGAAACCCCTGTGCCTCAGTTATCCCATCTGTAAAATAGCAGCAATACTAATTGTATCTGAGCTGTTGTCTTTAAAGAACAAAATGCACATATTAAAGAGGAAATGATTCTGAATTCCAGAATTGAGTGCAGATTGAAGATTACCGTTGGGCAGGGAAACCCAATTCAATGGTGTTTAGGTTACAAAAATAAAGGCAGTTAGCCAAAAAATAGTGTTTGCTTTTTTTTTTTTTTTCCAATAAGCCAGCTACAGTATATTTTCCCATACTGGGAAAGCAAAATCTCTGAGAACAGCTAACTTATGGTAACATCTGGCCTAGCAGCTCAATCCTTGGGCAAATGCTGTCCTCACTAGTTGGGGTTATTCCTGGAAAGTTTCTTCTCTGCATGAAACAGTTCTCATTTTAGCTGAACTCAGGTCTGGGCTGCTGTTAGCAGGCTAGATGACAATGTCAAGGTTTGAACCAGACAAAGCAATTTAGTAACCGGAGCATAGTAGGCACTTGAAGCATGTGAGTTTATCTTGCTTTGTCCTTGTCTACTGCAGCTAACGGCACTGTGGATAGAAGTGACCCAGTACAGCTAAGGTTAACAGTGATGTTTGGGGTGACATCACCTCTTCCGATGCAATCAGTCCAGTTATTTACTTCCTTTGTATCTTAGTCTATTGCATCCATGTGACCTAGTGTGCTATATCGGAGAAGTATAATAATGGTAACAGCCATAGAGTGGTAGTAGTAGTGGTGGTGGTGGTAATGATAATAATAGAGACAACTTTAAATATCTTCCAAGACCAAAATTTTGAAGACACCAGCAAATAAGACACTTCCTAACTTTCTTGCCTTTCCCCTCCTCCTTTACCATGCTCCAAGTCTGTAGAGTAGAAGCTTTAGATACTAAGCAAAGATGGGTCAGGAATGAAGAAAATTGTTACACCTCATTTCTGTGCCCAAGTCTTAGAACAAAACGAAAAAGAAAAATCTTACCTTGTAATATAGATTGACTTGTTCAACAATTTCTTTGACTGGATTCAATTACTCAATGAGACTATGTTTTGTAATTTCCAGTGACTATAAAACCGTATATTATCTCTCTGTTAACCAAAAATTCATGAGCCTTCTCCAAGTTTCTACCTAATGTCAGACAACGTCACTACCTAATGTCAGACAACGTCAAAATAAGTTTCTTTGTTGCTAGAGTGTCTGGTTCTTAAGACTGAAAATCAGTGTGTGGACAATACAACAAAACAGTTGTTAATTTTGCTCAGTTGTTAATAGTGAGCTTTAACAAAGGAAAAATGATTATTTGGGATATGGACTTCATAAGTGACATGAGTTAGGCTATAGAAAGAAAGTTTCATTCTTTCTGTTCCTTCCCCTTTCCTCCTCTTTTGTAAGTCTTAGACACACCAGCACAAGGTCTGCTGTACAAATGATCTGATCACCATTACAACTAATGAGAAGGGCTTTCTACTGTACACAGTTACAAATTCAATTTTGTAAACAAATACATCTTCTGTTGTGTCCTGATGGTTAACTTTGTAAACAGCCTTCTAGAATCCTTGCAATTACTACCACTGATAGTGGATTCAAATAATTTGAGGTCATTGATCTAAATTAATGCATGGTCTGATTGGAGAGCAAATTGCAAAGCAATTCATCTTTTAAAGAATCTTTTCTAAAATTAAAATAACACGTGGTTAGAGTATTATTTCCTTGAATTTCCTCTGCATCTCAAACAATTAATAATCAACATGCAAGGACAATCATTTCAAATGCAACATTTAATGCCACTGACATGTCCCTCCCTTAGAAGGTGGCAATTTTAATCCCTTTATTATTAATTCGATTAATGCAAACAACTGTATGTGGCAGTGAAGGAACAGAGGCAAATCAATTAAATTTAAATTGCTAAAAATGATATGCTTGTTAGTCTGTGATACCAAGCAAAGGAAAAAAAAATATTTCCTATACAAAATAATAGGTTTGTTCCTATATGAGGAATGCAGGAAAAATTTTCAAATTCAAAGTGACTCTGCATTCTGTGATGATACGTATTCTCAGTGGATTTGAAAGAGGAAAATAAAATCCATTAACACACATGAATGACAGCAAAATAACTCCAAAGGCAACTTAGTTAACCAAGAACTCATGTGCTAAATGAGAAGGTCATCTGGGCTGCAAACAACACCTTAGAGAAATATAGCCAGGATAATTTTATAAACCTTATTTATGTTTCATTTTCCATGCTATTGCCCTGTTTTGCATTTCACTGCTCATTTTAGGCAGAACTTTTTCATCTTCACCTTGAAGAACACATGATATTCTCTAGAAGACAGCCCCAACTGCATTTTGACTCTGAAATCTAATACACACAAACACCAACATGAGCACACATGCCATTTATTCATGTAACATGCAAATCAAGAATCTGAAGGTCTGAGAAGTAATTTCCGAAGAGTATAAGTTGATACTAAAAAAGATATACGTTTTTATTTCAATTTTGTCGGCTTACATGTGATACTGCACTTATCTAAAATGTCGGTCCTTTCCCTATAATTATCAAATGTTACCTTTTCTTTAAAACTAAAACACAGTTTTAGAGGGTCTAAGCCTTGTTTCATTCTAGTGACCTCCAAGTATCTTTAACATGTCTAGTTTATTATACACACTCAATAAACATGCATAGGAAAGGAAGCTGGCAGAAGACAGGGACAGGGGAGGAGACCGCCTCGGGCCTGCAGTGCAAGAATAATCGCAGAGAGGCCTGAGCCCAGGCGGGCTGCTCCACGTTCTAGAAGATCCTGTCTCCACGTGCTTACGATGCTGAAGCAAATCTTTTTTTTTTTTTAAACTAATATATTCAGCAGTCCTGTGGTCTACATTTTTCTTTTTCACATTTCAACATCTCTATAATCAAGATACAAGTTGTGCCCAGTGGTGCCTAATTTTGCAGGCAGCCAAAATGACATAGTTGTCAGTTTATAAGAAAGTAGGAAAAACTCCAGCCCTGAAACCTGCAAAATTAAATTTCAGTCCATGAGGGAAAATCCAAAACATTCTTTTCACCTATAGGATACAAGCATTTGTAGGAAGAGTTGAGAAGGGCATGAATCAAATGGGTTGAGTAAGTTACAAATGGAACTCAAAGATATATTTTATATTATAAGATGGACTTATGAGTCCAGAAACTATGGACTCTATTTTGGGTCTTGATGTACTGTTGAAATAAACTGTTAGACTGAAGATAAAGCCACTTCCGGTCAGGGTGAAACATCAGCAAACCAAATTTTAGTATCACCAGAAATGCTCCATTTGATGGGAAACACAGTAGGTCAAGTCAGCCAAAAATGCCAAGCCAGCTCTGGGCTCTACACTTATTTCCTTCTTCCTTGATCTTTCTAAATAAAATCAGTTCTGTAACCCCAGCAGATAATTCTTTTTCGGATTGGCTGCTTCTAATGCTCTGTAAAGCTTATGCATGCCCAAAGTCCCTCTGGAAGAGTGTTCTATTGCTGTGAGGAATTGTCCACCCAAGGACTGTTTTTCCTTGACTAAAGGACATCAAACTAGCTACTAAATTGTTTGTGTTGTCATTTAAAGGTACAAAAGAAGAATGTGTAGAAAAATATTGATGAATGAATTGAAAAGCTATGAGGAAACATCATTCTCTGAATGGTAATAAAGTTTAGGAAATCTTAGGTAACATACTTTGCTTATTATTATTAAAAATAATGATATAATTCAAAATGATGTTCACACAGCACTTTTGGAATTTCTTTAATACATAGCAAAATAAAATTCTAAGTAATGGTGGGTGATAGTTTAATTGACAGCATTGAAATGATTTTCTTATAATTGATGCCAACTTCTGTCAACAAAATATAGTATGTGATAAATAAATAAGCCAAGGACACAGCAGAGTGGTTTGCATTACATAGAGAAGTATAATACTCCCTTCATTGAATTTGGTATTCTGCAGTTGAGAAAACAATGACACTGAACCTTTGGAAGCTGCTCTGTGTGTAATTGTTGGATGCCCTTGGGGAAGTCTTTTAAACTTCCTTGAGCCCCAGGTTCTTCATCTGTAAACTAATGAAAATAATGCCTTCCACAAAGGTCTGCTCTGACAAGTAAATGAGTACAAAAAAAATCCAATGCCTGATCCCCAGAAGGCATTAATAAGCGATCGCCATGATCTTTGTTTGTCTACATTTCCCTCTGTCAAACATTCAAGGTCTTCCAGGAGGCAGCCTCGGTGCCTATTATTTCTCACAGCAACTGCTGGCTCCATTGCTCCTATGGATCTGTGTCTGGTCGAATGCTTTTCTCTCCGCCATCTCCACCTGCCTCACATTTCCTCCCCAACAAAAGTCCTTTGTGATTCTAAATGTAACTCATTTGCCTCCCGTACTCCCTCTGAACTAGTAGTTAAATCTGGATGCTTGGTTAGATTTAGAGCAATTATGTAGGCAAACTTCTCTTACAGGCCATTATGTTTAGGTCTTTTCGTATCATATCAGGAGGCGTGTGATGTCTGGTAGTCCCAGCTTTTATTTTTATTGTAAAATACACATAACGTAAAATGCACCATCTTAACCATTTGTAAGTCTATAGTTCAGGAGTATGTTAGGAAGAGAAAAGGGCTCTCTCACCCTACCCCGGGAGCATGGCTGCATTTCTGCCACCCCACAGCCCAGCTGGGACTATTTTGTTACAAGGACCAGATAAGGTCTGGAAGGTCTGGGAGGCCTGGGGAGTGCCTTTTAATGAGGATCCCCACTCAAAAAGAGGGAGCCAGGGAAAGATAGTTCTAATTAATCCAAAATCAGGTCCTGCGATGGGAGCAATATGTACATAATTAAGAGGGACTCCTCCCCACCCAGAAAGGAAAAGAAACACTTAAAAGCCTTCTTCTGTATGGCTCAGGGCAGCTCTCCTGCTTTTCTGAGACTGCCCGCTGTCTCTCCCAGTGTTCTGGCCTATAGCTTCCTAATGAACTTTGCTGCTGGCTTCATTTTGTGCTTCGCGAAATTCTTTTCTCGAGAGACATCAATGACCCTTGGATGTTATGGTCCTCAACGGAATTAAATACATTCACTTCATTGTGCAACTGTGCCCGCCAACCATTACCACGAATCTTTTTCATCTTGCCAAGTGGAAACTCACAATCTCTTAAACAGTAATTAGCATTCTCCCCTCCCATCAAACCCTGGGAACCACATTTACAGTTATATCTTTATGATCTTGGCTACTCTAAGTGCCTCATATAAGAGGAGTCCTATGGTGTCTGCCTTTCTGTGACTGCCTTATTCACTTATCATATACCCTCAAGTCTCATTCATGTGGTAGCACATTGCAGAATGTCCTTTTTTCTTTTTCTTTTTTTTAAAGATTTATTTATGCATACAAGCTGGGGTACAGGCCAGAGGCGTGGGACGGCGAGAGGGTTCACCAGGACAGAGTAGGTAGCAGAACAAGCAGATCGACGGAAACACACTGCTGAGGGGAGCAGCGGGCATGGCAGGAGAGGGCTGCCGCGCCATGTGGTAATCTCCCCGGCCAGGCGTCGAACTCACATCGCTGCTGCCGACAGCTCCACAGAGCCGTGCTTAACCACTGCGCCGCTAGGGAGGCCCAGAATGTCCTTCTTTTTAAGACCCTGTAACAGGCCACAGAATATATTTAGCACACTTTTCTTATCTATCCCTCCTTTTGTGGACACTTGAATTGCTCTATATTTTAGCTGCTGTGAAAATATCTACTATGAATCTGGTGGACAAATAGCTCTTCAAATCACTGCTTTCAATTCTTGGGGTATATTCTCAATCGTGAAATTGCTGGGTCATTTGGTAATTCCCCATTTTTAATTTTTTGAGGACTTGCCACTGGTGAGAGCATTTATATTCCCATCTGTAGCACTCAAGGGTTCCGATTTCTCCACATCCTCACCAACAGTTGTGAAGTGGGAGTCCCCATTTTAGTGATGATTAGCTCTGGGAGTCAAGGTGTTTGTCAGAAAAATCCCCTCATTATGAGGTTTCCCGTCAACCCTTAACAAATAGTTGAATATCTTTGCGGATCTGTGCCCAGTGCAATCGACAATTTGGAGTTGTAAAATGATAATTTTGTAATTATATAATCCTTTCTGTATGTATTAGAGATGTTTCTATAAAAACATTTATACATTAATTAGTTGATTACCCCCCAAAAAAGTTTGTAATGGGAACAATAGATTCCTGGTTCTTTCTTGATCAATTTTTCAAGGGATGACATTGGGCCTTATGAAATCTAAAATGGTGACCACGAGTATACTTTTTTCTTTAGACTCTCAATAAACTCTCAACAAAATAATACTACGGATTCTTACATATTTTGTGTGTTTCAAAGCCATGGTAATCATTATTCTTTTTGTTTCTGACGTATTATTTTAGGCCACTGAGAGGGGGCCCTTTCCATTTAGTTTCTGTTTTCTTTAGATATGATACCATTAGTCTAGATAAAGTCCTGATTTCCTGTTAATAAGATGTGCAGTTTCATCTTCCCATTTTCTGCTCCAGTTCTAACTGGAATCACCTATTTCACCAAGAGTTCTAGAGTATTTAAATGGAAAATTGTATTTATACAACACAAAATTTCTCACTGCTGTGTCTTTTCTGTGGATAGACTCAAGAAATAAATGCCTTTTTTAAAAACGAGGAAAAAGATGAGTTTCCAATTGAATTTTAAAATTGCAGGTTTTTATTAAAGCTTGTTTAACTTTCTATAGGTATTTTTTTTCTCACAGTGCAAATCTCCTTACTACATTAATATAATTACTATTTTAATCTTAACTTTACCTATTGTAGCTTTAAAATATCAATATATTTATCAGTAAAAGTAGTCACTTAAAGACTTTTTTAAACTGAAGGAACTTTGTTTCTATGCTGTTATGCAATCAATAGAGTTGTATTCATTGGTTTCATTTTGATCAAAAAACTTTCTTGCTATTCAATATATCCTTTCTCAACTAATAAAACTTTTACATAACCCCAATATGAAAATTATAGTAAAAGTTCATACTTCAATCTTTCCTCCTCCTTTACCCTATAACTTCCTTTGTGATAGGTAATCATTTATTAGATTTTAAAAATGTTCCTTCTGTTATTTATGAAATCATACATGAAGGTAGACAAATACACATGGTCATATTTTCATATTTCCTCCACTTCTTCAGAAAAAGTAGCATACTATACTTTCCTGATCCTGATCTTTTCCACCTGACACTATATTCTGGCAACCTGGCAATCACTCCATCTAAGTGTGAGACCAACCTCATTCTTCTTCACAGCTGTGAAGCACTCCATTCTGTGATCACATCGTGATTGACTCAATCACTCCACTATTGGTGAATATATCAGTTGTTTACAATATTTTGATAACAAAAATTGAACTTCAAAAAATAGTTTTGTGCATACATTACTGCTATTTTTTTAACCAGTGTATATTTGGAATACATTCAGAAAACGCAACTGCTGACTCAAAGAGTAAATGTGTATGCATTTTTTGCTGGCTATTACAAAGTTATTCCATCACAGTTCACCATCTTTTAAATTCCTGTTTGTAGCATATTAGAGTCCTGTTTTCCCACAAACAATGAACTTGGCTAACCACTGCATTTTTTGTCATTCAATAAGAAAAACATCTTAATTTAGTTTTAATGTGAATTATCTTATTTTGAGCAGCATTAAATATGTTTTGCATTTTCTTTTATCAGAAAATCACGAAAGACACAAAACAATCACTTATAAACAAAACAACAACCAGAAGCCTGTACTTTTACTGTCACAGCAGCTACTTGAGGGTATGAAGCATTAAGACCAGGTGGTTTGGAGGTGATAGAGACTTGCCCAGGTAGTAGTTGAACACTCCAAGTTTGAGTGTCATCTGGTGCAGGCGGGAGACGCCCAGCATCTCGGGCAGGATGATCATGTCCTGCAGGTGGGTCCTGAATGCCTCGGGCTTCTTTAAAGGCAGTAAGTGTGTAGGTCTTGGCTTCGCGCAGGCGCATTAGCGGGGCATGCGCCTGGTGCTGCTGTCGCTGCAGGAGCTCTTGAGCTGCACCAGAGCTGATGGGATGTGTCCAGCCCTCGGTCAAGGTCCACGCCAAGGTAGGTGAGCCTGAGGAAGGTCTGCTTCCCTTACGACACTTCTTGCATCCGTTTCCCGCTCCCCCCACCCACCCGGGTTGCTGTCTTTTCCTCAATTGTAGATATTTTTGTGTTGTAGGGATAATGTATTTGTCAAGAGTCTCCGGATAAACTGTATTTGTGTGGGGGTGGGGGGTGGAGAGAGAGAGAGAGACTGGATTGTTTAAGGAACTAGCTCATGTGACTCTGCAGCGTTGCAAGTTTGAAATCTGTAGAGCAGGCTGGCAGACTTGCAATTCAGAAAAGAGTTGATCTAAAGTCTTCAGTACCGAATCTACAGACCGGAAACTTAAGTAGGGTTTCTATGCTTCTGTTTTGAGGTAGGGTTATTTCTTTGGGGAAAAAAGAACAAAAACCAAAACATACACAAACTCTTTGTACTTAAGGCCTTCAATTGATTGGGTGAAATACACCCATATTATGGAGTGTAATCTGCCCTACTCAGTCTATTGATTTATCTGTTAATTGCATCTGGTTAAAAAAAAAAAACAAACCTTCAAAGCAACAGTAAGACTGGTATTTGACAAACAAATGGAGCTCTGGACACCATAGCCTGACCAAATTGACACTTAAAATTAACTGCCACAAACAGAGGATGTTTTCCCCAAACTGCCAACTATCTCTTGACATTGTTTAGCTCAAATTTTATTATAAGAATCCAAATATTTGTTAAATTGACATGTAATTACAAATATCAGCCATTTCTATAAAGCAAAAGTGCCTGCTGAGAATTATTAAATCTTACTTTTCTGTGCGCTTCAACTGAAATACTAATTTGTTTATATAAAGGTTATTACTGAATAGTAATTTGAATTAATTTTTTAATCACAGAACTGGATAATAAATGAAAACATTTCACATATTCAGACTTTTTTTTTTTAGTTTAAGAAATAATCTGTCACAAGATATTTCCACAAGAGGAAACATCCTTTTAATACTTAAGTCTACAGATATGTGTTCTATGGTGGATGAAAACATTTGAAAATGTAAAAATTCCCACAAAGTAGCCATATATATCAATTTCATCTCCCCTGAAGTACACCAAGTTCCTCTTTCCTTGGAAATAATTTTTTCCTACTCTAACTCATGCAAGTGTCTGAAATACTCTGCTTCAGGTCACAGTGACAGGGTGTCACCTTGCTCAGGTGTTCACCCTGAGAAAGGCAGGGTGAACAGTTTCCTTTCCTGGGACTTCTTAACTCAGAAAGATAATCAGTTTCCGTTCCTGTCCAGCTTGGGTGATGTGACCTTCTGAATCCCTGACTCCTGGCCCCACCCCAATTTGTAGAAGAAGCAGGTCAGCTGAGTACAAGTGATTAATGCCCAAGGAAGAAGCAGGTCCCTAGTGAGTAACAGCCCAGGGTGTATGCCGGGCCTTGGTTTCTCCTGTTCCCAGGGTACCCGGCTTCCACCTGTATTTATTTTAATTTCCTTTATGGTGGAGTCTGTTTCTCTCATTTGCAAACCAGAGAGTCAGAAGATACAGCTCCATAGAAGTTTAGCACATTGCTTCAGGGGATTTACATGCTTTCTGAAGAAGGCCATCTTTGAATCCTTATCCACAGTCCTCAAATCCAGACTTCTGTTCAGAGCTCTCCTTCACTTCTGCAAATACCACTCACAGGTTCTCCTTACCCAGGAAAACACACAGCACCAGAAATGAGCTTTCGTTTGATAGTTTTCATGACTGCTCACATTCAATTCTTAGAACCACAATTCAGTCAAGTAGACCTCTTTGTTTTACATCTAAAGACATTAAGGCTGGAAAGATTAAATATTTTCAAACCTGGTATGGCTTAACAGTACTTTTCTGGAACTCTTCTATATTAAAGTTACTTCTAAGCATTATTGTGCTAGGTTGTTTTTTATTTACTGTTTTAAGTTACAAATTTGAAATTTGCCTTCCTAAAAAGCAAATATAATTTCATTGAAATGGAAAAGTGTATGCTGTTAGCAGTATAAAAATGTAATAATGGAAATATGTACAAAATGTAATTTGAAGAGAAAGTTTTAGATTGCTTATTTGCATATCACCGCGCCCAAGTCTTAAATAAGCTGTGATGAATAGCAGTAACCTTGTAAAGCACTCCGAAGTCAGAAAATCCTTAGGAGAAAAAAGCCATAGTAATAAAAGTGTCATTATAAATAATTAGAAATGTCTGTCACACATCCACCTTCAGAGGTTCGTATAAAGTGACTGATACATAACCTACCTGGGTTAATCTTCCAGCTCGGGTTTAGTTTCGGCAAGAATCTGGTTATCCTGGGGAGAGCGGAAACCCACAGAAGAAAACAACAAAGCCCACGGCTGCGTGGGAGGGCTTGGGTTTCTTCCTGAAAACAAACATGCGAATCAGCCCTTGCAAGTTTGCATTTCAGAAATAATTGAGACAGCAGGGGAAATCATGCTCCGCATTATCTTGGAGTGGAACAACCTGCTCTCGAGAGCGCTGCGGCAGCCAGGCAGAGGGACAAATCCGCCATGGAGCTAAACAAGCCCTGGCTGGCTTCCCTGGCTGCGGCAGCCCCCTCATCCCATCTCTCTGGTGAAACAGATTTTTCTTTTGATCAGACAAATTCCACAAATAACATAACAAATCAGAAAATGTTAAAAAGACTAAGTAAACAGAGACAACAGGAGGAGTTTGGCTTAGCCAGGGCTTTGTTTTGACTGCTGCCTCGACTCCGCTCTCTGAGGCGATTGCCCAGCTCTACCTGCACCTGCCTGTGTCCCTGTGTGACTGGGATGCATCTCATGGTTCTCAGTGGTGTCCTCAGATTGTCCAGCAGCTCTGTGATTTGGGGGGTCCCCTGGAGCCTGGATCTGGTTAACTCCCAAATCCCTCACTCCAGGGATGAGTGTTTTCTGTGTTCACAGATCGAGTGCTCACCAACCTGAAATTAGCTCCTCTTGAGTAGAATCCCTTGTGGTGTGAGGTCCTCCCAGTTAACCTTGACTCCCCTGCTTCTCTCCAGCTTTTGAGTAGTTGGTGGACACAGCAGCCAGGCAGGAGGCCCATCTCCTTCCTTTGTCATCTGTCACTGAGCCTCGCCAGGAGCTTTGAGCTCAGTGTGGGCCCAGCAAACATTAAAGTCTGTCAGACCACCTGTGGTCTCACAGAGGAGAGGGTAGTGTCAACTCATTTTCCCAGGAAAGTTCTGTTCTATCTCCAGCACCAAACACTAGGTCTTTGGAGTCACACAACTGAGGCATTTCTACAACCATGTGCTAGCCACCTCTTTCTCTAAAGCTGTGAATCCTTGGGCCACTTCAGGATAGAATCTTGCCATGAAAAAACCACACAGCATGAATAAAGTGCACAATAGGTTGAGAGTAAGGACTTTTTTTTTTTAACAGAAGGCAGAGCAAGAATACACACTGAATAAGTGTATGAATATAAAACAAAAAGCACTCAAATGTTGAGCATCAACTAGGTGCTAGGCATTTTCCATTCATGCATTCATTTAGGTATAAGAATTCGTTACCAGAATGTATTATTGTCCCCTTTAACAGTTGAGAGAATTGTGACTTAACTGATGCAGGACCCATACAGATAGTAAGGACGACAACATGCTGACACTCTAAGCCCTTGCCTCCAGATCACTCTGCCTCCCCTCGAGGAAGGACTAACACAGGACTCCTGTTAGTACTCAAATCTCATGGTCAGCCGCTGAGTGGGAAAGAGTGGGGAAAAAGGTTGTGGGAAGAGATAAAATTTCATGCAACAGTTTCGATCCATAGAGTGGCAGGAAATTTCCAGGAAGAAAACTTGCAAAAAAAAAAGTAGGAATAAAAGTGGCTTTAAAGATAAACATTTAAAAACTGGGGTATTTTAAGTGTGCAACTGTAACCATCTTTTTGTGCTATGTTAGCATGTATAGTTGCTGGGAATGTGGTAGTTAAGGATGTTCTTTTTCATCTGGGTCCGTATTTTGAATGAGTGGGCAGAACTGGTTCACATACTTTATTTCAGTCTCACGCCTCCAGAGAAATGGTCAGCTGACCGTGGCCAATAAAGCATCGCTATCTGCTAACAGCATATTCCAGGGAACACTTGTGTGGCAGCCCACAGCAGCCGCTGCTTGGAAAGAGATAACAGTTTCCATCAATCACTCACTCAGAGTTGGAAGGAACATCTGGGTCTACAACTCACTTATTCAAGTGGAGCGTTGAGTGGACTCTCATGGCGGGGTGGGGTGGGACTTTGGGAGGAAATGACAAAAATCACTGACATCAATCCCATCCTACTTCTTACTTTGATTCCCTACAATAATCCTCAGATAAATGTTACTGCTCCATTTTACAGAGGGACAGATGGAGTTTCTGGGTGGTTAATCAAGGAAGTTCGGTTGTCACGATCATCAAACCCGATATGATTCCAAGATCAGCTTTTTACATTATACCTCAGCTGCCTCATTATGTGTAATTACCGTAGTTATGAATCGCCTTGGAGTCAGGCCGTAGCAGTAGCCATAGTGGTAACAGCAGCAGCATTTTTGAGATTTCCACATGGTAGGCATTTTTAAAGGTTAACTTATTTAATAAAGCAACCAAATGGTAAATAATTTTTGCCATTCAAGACAGGAAGAATTTTGGCTTTGCTCTCCTAGAGGTTAGTGTTGTGTGCTTGGAGGGTGGGGGTGGGAGGGGAGGAAACAGATGACTGATTGTACTGGCATTAATAGCAATGGGATGTATCTAGTCTCCCATCATTGAAAACTAAACAATTGGAGGGTATCTTTATTTTTTAAAGATTTATTTTTATTTACTTATGCATTGAACTGAGGAATAATCCAGGGGTGTGTGTATGGGGAGGGGAGCAGGTGATAGGATTCACCAGAGACAGAGTGGGAAGCAGAACAGGCGGATTTACTGAAATACACTGCTGAGGGGAGCAGCGGGAAAAGCAGGAGAGGTCTGCTGCGCCATATGAGGGCGAGCTCTCTAGCCAGGGATCGAACTCAGGCCATAGTGGTGATAGCACTGAGACTTAACCCCGAGGCCACCAGGGAAGCCCTGGAGGATATCTTTTTAACCAAAATCTGTGGTATCAATGAATCGCCCAACTTGGCATGTCTTGCTTGTCATGTGGGACATTGAGAGTCAGTTGATTCTATACGTATTTTTGGTCCTGTTCATTTTTTCCTACATGTTAGAGTATATGCATTAATTTAAGATTCTTATTTATTACAGATTTCATGCTTCTGGTATTGTCTTAGTCCTGTGTATTCACTTTGAAATATATGAATTTTCTTAGGCTCATTTTCTAAGTAAACAGTGTTCACTAAGGACATCCCTCTAAGCATTTTTTTTTGACAAGAATATAGTACAAAATGCGAGGGATTATGTGTGTTACGTCGTTTTGGAGACGGGATTCCTGTAACCGCAGATTCTCCTTCCTCAGCTCCTATCACAGCCCAGCTCATCCTCGAAGGGTAAACAGCAGCTTCAGTGCATAGTTAGAATCTTGGCTTTCTTTCCTTTCCCAATGGGCAATGCTGAGTAACTATCACTCTCTTTACTTTTTCCTCTGCTAATTTAGCATTATTTGCTGTTATGTCATTATTGTCAGCTTAAAACTCCACCAAAGGTTATATACGAAACTCAACATTCTGTCACTTCTGCCCTAATTCTAGCAGCTGCCTTGTGCTCAGAGGTAGGAACTTTGTTGAAGGGAAAAGGACAGCACCCTTCTAAGTCTCATTCACAAAATCAATTTTTACTTCCTTTCTCAACTTGCCCCTGAAATGTGGATGCTGTTTGATCATTTTATTTCAGTTGCACAAAAATCATATTGAGAAAATTAGCAGACCTCAGGCCATTAGAGTTCAATACTTGGCAGAAAGCAATCTGCTTATCAGTTAAAATTAGAAGCTCAAATCCCCACTGTTTCCAATTGCCATGGTAATAAAGAAAAATATACTCTCAAATGGCAAAGTATTGACCACTAAAGTCATTCTTATGAAACTGTGTCTAAAGCAGTGTTTATAGTATCAGAATTGTCAATTGCTGTAGAACTCTGCTGACTCTGAGGCTAGTAATTTATATGTATTTTCCTTTATCACAATCTATAAGTTAAATACGACATTCTTTCTATGCATAGATCTGGTTCCTCTTTCTACCACATACTTTACACGAACCCATTTTCCATTGTTATCATTTGTATAATTTAATAATTTTCCCCTCATACCAGTCTTTAAATTTTACAGAGAAGTTGGCATTTGGTTCATTAGCAGTGAAAGGCTGCAAAGAAGTTCAAACTACTTAGGAAGAAAGGGCAAGAAACCAGGACTTTCATGATTAAATTATTGCATCTCTTCTACATTTAATTACTATTTCCAATCAACTTTCACTAGGTTCCAGTTATTTCCCTTGTACTGTGCTCAGCATTGTACTTGTATCAAAATTAAAACAAGGGACGGGTCCTGAAGGAGAAGAGATAGAAGCAGGTGTGAAAACTGAGGATAATGAAAGGTCAACCAGGATCAATAACACTTTCAGCATTTTGTCAGAATGCAAAGGATAAGGTTGTTTTTTTTTTTTTTTTCTGACTAAAGGAATTGACGAGATGCATGGAGTAGGAGACTAACAAATGAAAAGAATTCCAGCACTCAAAGGGGAGGTTGGAGTTTCCCGGCTAAGGAAAAGCATTTGAAAATAAGGAAGGTGTGGAAATGCAGTTGTCTTCAGGGGATGGGTTTGAGGTTGCTATTTCTTTGGGCCAGATGATCTGGGATGATGGATTTTGGGATATGGCTCTGCAGAGTAAGGGTTAGCAGACTTTTGAATAGTTGGTCTAGATGTTGTGCTAATTACAAGAGCAGTGACAACAGTGAGAAGTGAACAGCCTCACTTAAAAAAAAAATAGACTTTGTAGAGCATTTTAGGATTACAGAAAGTTCGTGCAGAAAAATCACATTTCCTATTTATTGCTTCTCATCCCACCCCCCACTCAATTTCCTGTTAATATCTTGGATTAGCATAGTACATTTGTGATAATTGCCAAACCAGTATTGTTAATTATTACTGCCCAACCTCCATAATCTCATTCGGCTTCTCTGTTGTGAATTTTATGGGTGTAGACAGATGTATAACGTCATGTGCCCATCATTACCAATTCATACAGATGGCTTTACTACCCTAAAAAATCCCTTCTGTTCCCCTTGTTCATCCTTTCTTTCACTGAAAAGTCTGGTATCCATTGCCCTTTTCCTGTCTTTATAGTTTTGCCTTTTCAGGAATGTCATATAGTTGAAATCACACGGTGTGTAGCCTTTTAAACTGACTTCTTTCACTTAGCTATATGTATTTAAAATTCCTCCTTGTCTTTTCATGGCTATTGATAGCACGTATCTGTTTATCATTTAACAATATTGCATGGCATGGGTGTACCACAGTTTATCCATCTGTTGAACATCTTGGTTGTCCTTTTGTTAAATAGTTAAGCTTTGGCAACTATAATTAGGATGATTGTAAACATTCTTACTTTCCCTTTTTGATATGATTTTATAGTTCTTCCCAATAAGAGGTGATGTCTTTTTTCGCTAGCCCTTGAAACCAGACTTGACATGGACTACTTTTGGCCTATAATCATTAAGAAACACGATGAGCACATACAGAAACTTGCCAGGTTGCGGGTCTCCGAACTCTGCAACTGCATATGAGGAAACTGGGGCTAATCTGCTGCATGATGAGACCGGCGTCCTGGCTAACAGCCTGTGAGGCCATCCTGAGTCATTCAGCCATAAACTGGTCTGCGAACTGACTGTAAATACCATCAGAGATCTGGGCAGCAGGAGCGCACCAAAGGAACTTCTCAGCTAACCCAGCCCACTCAGCAAATGGTTGTTATTTTGAGAGGGCTGATATCCCTGCAAGTTAACATACTGATCCCATGCTAAATATGAACTAGGCTGAGCTTTATGAAAAATAAGTTAGACACTAGAAACAATAAAGTTCTTTAGGAAGTTATTGTCATTAGTCTACAGGGGAGATTATGAGGACCAAAACTTTTGGATGATCATTGAATAAATGGCATTAAATAGATTGTTACAGAGAAGACTAAGGAAAAGAACCTGTCATGTCTTCATGAGTTTAATGCACCATTCCTAAGTAGGAAAATCTGAAAATACCAATGTACTATAAAAATAGCAATCACATTTTATTCAAGAAGAAACACAGAACTGTGATACGAATATTTCCTTTAATCATACTAATTTATTTTTTGCATACACATAGCTCATTGTGTTTGATTTCTACCTGTCTGAAAATGAACACTCGGATGAGGCCAAGTTGTTATCTATAAAACTACAGACAAAAGAAATCTTGACATGCCTAATACACTTTACCCCAGAAGTCAACCTTGGACTGAAATCAGGAAATGCAAATTTGAAAAGTACTATGAAAAGGTTTATAATTATCACTTTGGATAGGAATGTTTCATGGGGTCAGAGTCAGCTATAGGATGAGGGAGGCCACTAAGGCAGGTGAAACTTGGTAGCATAAGAGCATAGTGGAAAATGACAGTTGACCACTTGTGTTCTAGAAAGATGCTTTTGAACTGTCAAGGAAGTGTCTTTGAAAAGTGGCATGTGGATTGAGTCTGGCCACAGAAAAATCTCGTAGATAAATTCCATTTATTTGAGTGAATTGTGTTGCTGATGTGGTGGCCTAATTAATGAGAGCCTACCCACTGGATTGGATGTTGGGTCTGAGAGTAGTTTAATCCTGAATCCTGCACTGTCTAGATCATCCTTGCTCTGTGCATGAGTGGGCACTCTGCTGCAATTAAGTAGCCACTCAGATGTCATCTATCACAGAGACCTTAGGTGACTAAATTCTAAAATGTGTCACACTCCCTGCAGACACACCCCTATCCTATACTCTGGCGTATTATCCTTTACACTTCTCACTTCTGGTATTTTTTTTAAATAAGATTTATTTTTGGTCAAATTATTTCCACAACAATACTAGCCCTGTGAAAGCAAGAGTATGATTCTTTGGTGTATTCTCAGGGCCCAGTACAGTGCCTGACCTTAGGCACTCAAGACACAGTTTTGAAGCCTTGACCAAGTGAGAGAATAATAAATTAGTTAGTAAATGAGTTGAGTCCAAGGATGGCAGGGTACAGAGCACTGTTCTGCCTCCATCAGGAGTGGCATGGGTCCTGGGGGTTCAAGCCTGCTTGGTGGCTGCCCCAGTGGATCCCCTACAATGAAGTAAGCAGGCAGAATCAGGAGCTATTCTGACCATTGATAAGTAATGATCAAAATTTTATTCACCACTTTTTGATTCTATTGATAGTAAGATAGCATGTGAAAAGGTATGTGTGTGTGAAGGGGTATACCTCCAAATAATTGATGCACGTGGTATTATCAATTTCATGATTCTTAGTTATTATTAGCATTTGAAGATGAAGAAATGAGATACTCAGCTGTGGGGGACAGCCATTGTCCTATGTAATATATTTTTCCCATCCACCTTAATAACAAATCCCTGAACTTTATCTTAAGCTAATTGCCACTCAGAATTCAAGGCTACATTCAGGTTTCCCAACCACCCTTATAGTGAGATGTGGACATATGCTAAGTTCTGACCAGTGAAGACTGGTTGTTGTAGAGGGACTTCAGATAAGGTTGCCTAAAATGTGTTAACTCAGTTGAGAAGGCACGTTTTAAGCAATATTCTATAATTCCCCAAATAACCCTCAACTAGAAGGTGCTGGTTATAAACCCTGGAAGTCAGTTCTCCTGAAACAAAACTAGTGTTGAGAATGGCAGCCATGTACTGGTTTGGGGGCGGAGGAGGGAAGGTAGAAGCCTGGTCCCTAATGAATCCTTAGAATTACAATAACAGCTCAAGACTGATAGTCTTCAGGTAAAGGGATAGGTAGAAGTGAACTTCTGCTCGTCTGGTGGATGGTATATGCAGCTGAATATTCTCCTAATATGCCTGGCTCTGATAATTATGACAGATTACTATAGGAAAAATATATTGGCTATATATTCAGAAAACATGATATCCTGTTTCGGTTCCCATGGCAATTGTTGTCACTTACAACTGAGAAGAAATTTAATCATTCTGAGAATCTATTACTTTACTTTAAATTTTGGAAAAAGAATGCACACCTGTAAAGTTGCTGTGAAAATTAGTGTTAAACTTGTATGTAAGTGTGTTATGTATTTCAGAATATTAATAAATTAATTTATAAATGTATTAATAAATTAATAAGTAGTCTTTGGGTGAAAAGTAAGTCCTTGCTTTGCTGACCTCTTTAAACATTTCCTAAGAAACAATCTATTACTGTCCCCTTATACAACTTGATTGACAATTATGAACCACCTACTGTGTATAAGTCAGTATTGGATGCTCTGGTAAAATGATACATAAATTATGCCATTCACCACTGACCTAAATAGAAAGAGAAACTAAAAACAAAACAAAACAAAACTATAGCCAGTTATGAATCACTGTTGCCCACATCCCCTTCCCCCCAACACACACAATTAGGCTAAATGTTAAGTAATAAAATTTTGGCTTTTATCCGTTACAAATCTATATCTGGCTAACTGTTGAAATTCCATGCAGTAAATTACTGAAGCGTCTGAGAATCTGCTGATTAAGATTTTTCTGACCATTCTCATGCAGGAAGCCTATCATCACGTTTGAGAATGAATTGGGCAAAATTATACATTTAGCCTAAGGTTTCTCTGTTGCATATAAAAAATATTTTGTGACTAGTACCTGGAAAAAGGAAACTGGAGATTAATAAAAGAGGTAATAAAGATGGCAGAGTAGAAAGAGCTCTTGTCTTCATGTATCATTCCAAGCAATAAGTGGAAAGGAATAAGTAGTACCTAAACCTTAGAACTACACTTTTGCATTTTGGGGGAAGAAAAATCAGATGGGTTGAGGAGTCACTAGCACAGTGCAGTCATCATAAGTGATGTTCACAAGTATTTCTAGCTTCCCATCTTCTGAGCGCAGAGTAATATGCTTTCTGGTGTCTTTATGGATGGGTGATGAGGTATGAGAAGAAGGTATCTCTTCTGAGCTTAAGCATTCAATTCTTGTTACCAGAGTCCCCAGAATTTTCTTTCCCTCTGCCAGTGTGACCACTAGTGTTCAAAGTGGGAGTTGCTTCCTCAGACTGGATTCTGGAGTTTGGTGAAAAGAAAAAGAGCAAACCTCCAACTGACCCACAGTAGAGATGGAGCTGAGCAAGAAATTTATATTTTCTCTGCCACTGAAATTTTGAGTTTCTTTGTGACTGCAGCATAATTTAGGCTTTCCTGATTAACCCACACAATATTAGAAAGTTGTCCTGCTATGCCTTGGAGAAGACATAGGTGGAAGTACGGTTAGAAACTAGTGATTGGAAGCTATAGAAAAATATATATGGTTATTAGTGGACATTTGCTTTACCAGTTATGTGAAGTTAAAATGCACAGAAAATTATGATAAATTAGCTACTTACTGACTTGGCAGAGGAATGGAATATAGGGAGGTTGTTTACTGAGCAAATGGCGAGACTGGAAATGACTGTTAAGTTGCTCTGTACCTAGAGAAAAAGGAAAAGGAAGAATTAGAGCAAAACCTGAGGATATGAGTGTTTGGGAAAACCAAGGTCAAGAGAGCTTGAAATGTTGGGTTCTGGAAGAGTTGGAGAGAAAGGATGTGACTATAGGTAAATTCAAATTTTGGAGGTAGAACTGAGGTATCTAATGACAAATTGTATTTTTGTGGGACATGCAAATGTAGCTGTCTTCATTTTCCTTTAGTCTTTGCTGAATGCCCCAAAGCAAATTTAGTTTCACAATACCTTGGAAATTTACTAGGTTTTACTAAAATGTTGATTCCTGCTTTGAGCAAAGTATAGGATAAGACTCAAGTCCCCATGAGTCACAAACATAATTGGTAAACAAACATTTTATCTTTCAAGCATTCCCATTAGTCTGTGCTTCTGAAATCACATTGAGACTTTCTTGAGATTGCAAAAAATGAGTCGAAAGACATAACTCAAAAAGTTGTCAAAGCTCTAAGGGAATTTATAATATATAATATATCATATATCATCATATTATATATATATATTATATGTAATATATATAATATAATATATGATATAACATATAATATATAATAATAATCTATAATATATAATATATACTATTGTTTAGAGTTTTCAAGTATATTTTTGGAAAAAACTTAGGTTGTTTTTCTTTTTTTAATTTAATTGGGGTTACATTGATTTAAAAAACTGATAATGCTTTCAGTGAAAAATAATTGGTAAACAGTGATGGTTTTCAAATAAGCAGCAGCTAAAAGGTAGGCAGAAAGCCAAGGAAAGGGAGTTTTAAACTAACACCATCAATCCCTTTCAATCAGAGTGTCTTTGCTTCTCTATATTTTAAATACTTCGAGTTCCAGATAAGAATTTGTAGGGCTTCTTAAAGAAAAGGCTTAAAAGTTCAGTTTATGGGGCGGTTTAAGTACTGCTGTATGTACTATCTTTATTAGGAAAAAAACGTACTCAGCAATGTCCAGCCTAACCCCAATTTCAATACTTTTGCCTGGTCTCCTCTGAAAATCTCCCTGCAAAGATTCCTTCCTTTCCATTCTTCACCCCCTGCCCCAATCAACTCTACTTGTCATGAAGCCCCCTTTCTTTACATCAAGACAGCTGTGCATGTGTCATGCTGAATGCACATGCTTGGATATCTTTGGCATTTCTCTTGACTTCTGTATCCCCCTGTAATTTCTACTTAGGAGTTTCATTTCACATTTTGAGTTTGTACATTTGTTCCAAACTTGATATTCTCCCACGTACTCTCTGATTTCCTTCAGTTTTGTGAGTGGTCTGTGAATTTGTCAAAACCAAGCCACCATGACTTCAGCTACCCGCATCTTCAATTACAGAAACAAAAGTCAAAAATTTATTTCAAAGTAGAAATGAATTACCAGTCAGTTTGTGTGTGTGCTTTATCGCTCAAATTAGAGCACTTAGCAGGAATTATGCTGTGTTTAAAATATAAGCTATCCCCACTCTCAAAGAGAAATAACAATAAAGGGACAAATCTTCCAAACCTTCTAAGAGGACATCCAGAAAGCAGGCTGTCAATTCTCACTCTTCTGCCTATCCGAGGGACCTTTCTTATAAAGTAAAATGTGAATCAAGAGAGAGAAAGAGATCACTGCATCAAGTCTAAGTTTTCTGTGTCAGTCACCGGCTTATGCAAATTTCTTATGCTTTAGGGGGTGCTGAAGCCCAAACTCATGTAGCCACTTCCATTGGATAATGAACTGTTGCACCATATGCCCATATATGGCTCAGTGGAGTAGATGACAGTGTAAGATGGGCACTTCAAGTTCCTGGTCACTTGTTCTATAGCAACTGACATGTTCAGCTGCAATTAGGGCCAGCAAGTATCCAGAGTTATATCTCATATGCAGAGTAGTTGAATAGAGCATTTTATTGCTCAAAATTCTGAAACACTCAAATGGAGGTTTGTGGCAGGCTCCATTTAGCATTCCAGTATCCCACAGAAATTTAAGCATCATTAGATCAGCTGTGTGTTAAGGCTCAAGTGATAGAGTGCTTGTAGTGCAACCTGGAAAAGCTGGGGAGCCTTCTCCAGGCCATATTTAAAAGTTCATAGTCAGAGCAGCATATCCAACAATTTGATTTATGTTACAACCAAAATCAAAGAGGTCAATAAATATTTAACCCCTTTCTTTGTATAGTACAACGTGCGGCAATTGGCATTCCTTTGAAGGGTATAACATGATGAAAAACCATACTAAACTGGCATGTCCTTGACTTTTCTTAGGGTTTATCTCTATCTTCCATGCATTTTTCTTCTGAGATATTGTATTTTGCTCACCAGGTCCAAAATACCTGATGGCATCAAGGTAGAGAGAAGTGTAATGTTCAAATCCCTGCATATTTGTTTATGCCGGAGAGCCAAAAAATTAACATCAATATGATAAAATTGTGAAAAATACTGTTGTCTCTTCCAGGAGAAAAACATTGATTCTAGTAGTCCTGGCATATTGTTATTTGAAAAACATCATTTGCCACCTCAATGACTTCATAATAGTTACTACACGTTTTGTTGATTTGCTCCAGTCAAGTATAAACCATATAAATAAGCTCCACTTGATGTTACCACCTGATTTGGTAAGATATTCTAATATCACTCTTCAAAACCCATCTGATTTTTTTCAATGATGAAAAATAGGGATTTTAAATGAAAATGTGAAAGGAATACCACCAGTGTTCATGTGTTAATGTTGCCGTAACAAAGCACCACAAATAGGTTAGGCAAAAATAACAAATTTATCATCTCACAGTCGTGGAGACTGGGAGTCAAAAATCAGGGTGTTGGCAAAACCGTATCTTCTCACTTTTTCCTAGCTGCTGGTGTTGACCGTCAGTCCTTAGTGACTTTCAACCATGGCTTTCAATCCTTAGCTTTCAGCCATATAAACCAACTTTGAAAGGATGTTGTTGATGGTAGAGGCTATGGGTACCTTGATGGTGAGTGTGGTGTAGTAACATACATCTGAAGAGGTATGATGCTATACCTCTGAATCATACAGTGTTGTAAAACAGTGTTAACTAAATTAAAAAAAAATAATTTTAATCAATTATATTAAGCTCTCAGGACCTAACCTTGTTTCAAAAGAATAAGTTACAATTGATTGATTCACCAATGTATTACCTATCTGTAGTAATCTCCTGGTAGATCTAATGGATGCTGTAGATAGATGCTATAGATAGAATGTATAATAATTCTTTTGTGCAAGTTAGATAAAAATGTATGTGTTCTAAGTATTTCAAGTAGAAAATAAAGTATCATATTTTATCAAAAAATTATCAACTCTCAGATGCCCATTATTCCTAAGAAATACAAATTGCTGTTAAAATATTCAGAAATGCCAAAATTCAAAATCTCTGGAATATCACAAATTAAAATATTGTGCCTAATCTAAAATTTTGTTCCTTTTCTAATGTAGGATTTCCTTACTCCATAGTTGCATATATATTCTTCAGATTGATGCTAAATAACAAAATCAGAAAACTGTTTCTATCCCAATTCATACTGGAGTTTGATTTTGGTCCCTATTGATGTGGGGTCTGACTATTCTAAGTCATGAAGCAGTAAAGTTGGGAACAGTTTCATAGGGAGGTAGTGTTTGCTTGCAAGTTATGCCTTGCAGGAGGACTTGGGGAGTACTCCATAGTAGAACCAGCCTTATAAGACAGAGATCAAGGGGTGCTTCTAGCTGAAATGGGAGGAATAGTAGACTTAGAGGGCCAGAAGATTCAGATTCCTATGAAACCACCTCTGTATATTCAGTACAAATGTAAGGATCTAATTCTTTCTGTTAAAAAAAAGGCACTAATTTACATGAGACTTGATGATGATGTACTTGCATCTATATTTTAATTCAGTAACCTGTATGATCAGACTGTGCCTTTGACTTTTTATGGTATGATGTCCTGGTAAGAGATCATTTTAGGACAGTCACTAAGGCTGCTAGTCCTTGACAATACCTCAAGCTAAGAATTTAAAATCCATGATTTCATCATAGTCCTCAAAATCTCTCCCTCATTTTCTTCCTTGTCCTCTCCTGTTCCTTCCCCCTTTTATTTCTTCCTGTTTCTTCTTCCTCATCCTTGTGTTCCTCCCCTTTTTTTCTTCATCTATATCTGGTACTAGTTACCATCCAGTTTAGTCTCTTTATTTCTCTTGTCTCTATCAAGGCTTGTTTTAGAAACCTGTTGTTCTATTTTTTTAATATATATTTTTATTGTTTTTTATGTCTTTTACATTTTGTATTCCCCTTGGGTAGCTCACCACCAATTCACCCGTGATCCATCTCCATGGTCCCTTGCGTTCTTTTCTATTCCATTTTGTGTGCTTTTCCTTCCCTCCCTCCGCCTCCCTCCCCCCTCCGCTGAGTGTCTCTCTCCTATTTGGTTTCCTTATAGTCCTGTTATAAGTGAAACCATTCGATATTTTTCTCTTTCTTTCTGGCTTATTTCACTGAGTATGATCCCCTCTAATTCCATCCATGTCGCTGCAAATTGCATGTGTTTATCTTCTTTCCATGCTGAATAGTATTCCATTGTGTATATGTACCACATCTTCTGGATCCAAT